>VWZS01002239.1:736067-890743 GCA_013397075.1 Rhabdornis inornatus | reverse complement strand
TTATCATTTGAAGTTTAAATTTAAAAATCTCTATAATATATTTGACTTTCAAACATCATAAATAACAAAGTTTGAAAGTAAATTTTCTATCATAGTCTCAAAACCACACAGAATAAACCTCTACAAATACAGAAAATTCGTGTTAGTAGGTAAATGTATATGTGAGGCACAGAATTTGTAAATGTGCACACAAGGTAGAGGTACTGTTGATCCTTAGTCTAGGTGCAAAAATATTTCACATATGCCAAATATTACTATACTAAAATAAATATTTTTTTGTGTCAAGAAGCGAGGTAGGTATGAATAACTTGGCACAAAATATTCAGACATTTCAACGCTCTAATTTATTTATGAAGAGCTCTGTGCCCTCCTAAAATGCAACAACTTTAATTTAGATAATTCCATTTGAACAGGGTCTTTTGAACCTGGCCTCTTGTTGATTTGCACATTTATACAGTCTGAAGGTATATTTTGACATGTGGCATTAATTGATCACAGTATCTAATACTACTACTACTGCTAGCAATATAACCATATTTTAAATAAACTGTTCAAGAATTTACCCATTTGGCCATTCATGTGTTTCTGTTTTCCTTCAGCTCAAACAAAGCATGATTTAGAGTAGCTTTATAAAGGATAGGACTATTAGCCATGTTGAAAAGGCTAGAAGCTTTTCAAACTAGACTAAGCTCCAACAGAGCATATACTCAAGCTGACTTTTTTATCTCTCATTCTTTTTGTTTCATGTCAATGTGAAACTCAGCATGGACATTTTCACCTAAATTCAATCTTAGCAACAATTCCAAATGAAAAACTTTTTCTAGGGAAATGACACATATTGTCATACATACTGTTTCTATCATCCTAGTATTTCCTGTTCTTGTACAAATCCCCAAAAGAGACAGAAAGTTTATTTTTGTTGTCAGAGTGTTCTGTTGAGAACAAACACTTTTGTATGATTATACAAACTCACAAAGAAGCTTAAATACCTGTCGAGATAACATTTCAGTTGATATGATTTCAGTGTAACTTGTATGGTACAAGGCTCAACTGTCTTGTATCCCAAAGTGAAAGAACACGAAAATATTCCTGTCTTATTTGTGGGTATATCGATCCACTATGATTCACCAGCTTGTGGAAAATTTAAACGATACAATAGGCTGAACAGATTATACATGGGGCAGTGGGTGGTGGGAATTTCAAACATGAGGGTAAACAAAAACGATCTACTCATCACTAGAGGATGTGCCAACAGGGACAACCCTGCCCAATCAAACCTTTTATATACATGTGGAAGGGAAGAAACTTCCAGTAGATCATATAAAAAATGTGCTGGGGAAAACAGTCTGGGTTATTCCTGCTTCAGGAAAAGGCAAACCCATTTGTGCGATTTCTTTTGCTCAAGCGCCTGTATGTGCTTGGTGGGTAATGTGGGAGTATGGGGAAGTACAATATATGCCCCAAAGAGACTTGATTGTGGGTGAGGGTAGTCAGCAAATTAAATTGATTGCTATATAACACTTTTATATATGATCATCAGTATATTATTACTTCTGTGGGGACTATATACCCATCACCACACTGGGTACCTTGTGGCACTTGACTCTGCCACTACACATTTGGGGATCTGAACTGATTCCCTTTTGATTGCCATTCAAAGATTACTGTAAAACCCACCCAGATTAATGAAAAATGAACTTTGATTAAGCAGGTCAAGCCCAGTGGTCCTAATTTTGCATTTAACTTCTCTCATCATGCTCCCCTCCATTGAGACATATTTTTTTGCATGAATAAAAATCTGGTTGTAAGCCAGAAGAAAGTCAGAAAGACTTCACATACACCACCAGGATCAACACTGGAGAGATCAGAAAGAGATGGAGGTGTGCACCTGCTTCTTAATCTGGACAGTCTGTACAACTAAAATTAAATGTACACCATCAAACTGGCCTTGATATATCCCTTACTCTCCCTTTTGAGAAGGAAGGGGCATGGCTTAGGGTCAGGAAGGAAAAGGTGGCACACAGAGGGTCTACCACTTTGTTCTTTGGGAGCACATTTTTCATGTAAATCCCCCTTTTTAATATAATTTTGTTATAAATATTGTGGCTGTTTCTGTTCATTTTCTTATCCAATTGCTATTTCCAGTAAACTATTCTTATCTCACCTTCAGATCTCTGCCTTTTGTCTCTCTCACCAGAGGAGGGAGGGAGACATAAGAATTTTTCTGAGAAATAAGAGTTTTTCTCCTTTTAATTTCACATTTAAGAAAATCAACTACCTTTGCATATATATAAACACTTATTTCAACATTTAGAGGGATTTTTCCAGCACTCTAAAAGGATAAACAAATATCACCTGACAATTCAGAATGAGAATCAAAGATTCTTAGCTCAGTTAGTGGCGCTACTTAGAAATATTGTGATGTACTGGTTTGAACATAGCTATCTTCCTGACCTTTTCTAAGCAGAATTATTGTTTTAAAATTGTTTCAAAAATCCGTATTATCAAGAGCTGGGGGAGCATCTAATTTATCAAAAATTAAAAGCTTTTGTTTTGAGCACAGGAGAATCCTTTTCTCTTACTTGATCTAAAAAAGGAAACACATCATGACAAATTTGGTCTCCACTGCTGCAGATGTAGTTACAATACATAAACCAGACAAGTCAAGAACTAACCTTGCATATCACAATAGACTTGAGGTGCCACTAATCCAAATTGCACTATTTAATTCCTGTAAATTTCAATCTGCAAACAATTTAATTATAAATTCTGTTTTCTTTTTAGAAAGTGATAGTAATCAGGTGTAATCAGGTTTTATGGCTTCTTAACTGCAGACAAATTGATATATTTTTATTCCTACAAACTTTGAACCGTTTAAAACCTTTCCTGCTCTTAATAAAAACTTACTCTGTAAAAACATAATTCATCAAAGTTTTAAAATAAAATAGACTGGTTGCTTCTGCCCATGTCATATTTGTTTTCTCCACCCCTACCATATTAAATAATTCTTTTCTTTCCTATAATTTATAATTATTCCTACTGTTACAGGAGATTGCATAAGGAATAAACCCTTCAATTTTCATTTTGTTGTGAGATTTATCACATTAGTGTCTCAATTACGTGTCCCTCTTGTGTGCTGATGAAAGAATACAAAATCATCCAAACAAACTGCAATCATGTCTTAGTTGTACATGACATTTATTCTATAATATTGTCATTTGAGAGTTAGCCATGGTTCCCTGCTCTTGAGAAGTGACGAATGTGGTATCCACTAAAAGCTGAAATGAATAAATTCTGTGAAAATATGTTTCTGTTATTTCTATAATAGCTGAGGGCAAGAAGACCATAAGTGAAGGTCACCACTCTAGCACTGGCAATTTAGATAGTCACAGTTTTGGGGACTAGGAAAAAAACAGTTCCATACTGCTTACTCTATACTCATTTAAATGTATCACACAAACATGAATAGAAGCATCCAGAAGGATTTTGAGTTCTGAAAAAAACTGGTGTGGTTTTTAGACAAAAGTGGAGCACTTATACCTAGTGACTAAATACTGCAGTTCCCAGGTGTCATTTCCTTACACCATTCAACATAAATACTGACATGCTTAGACTTAATAGCTTTGATTGCAAATCAGTGGGCGCTCTTTTCTGAATCAAGATGGTTTTTTATTTCTCTTCTTTCTGAATTAAGACCTTGATGTAGGCTGATGTAGGCTTAGGTTCTTGTATTTGTAACAGGAATTACATGCAGGGAATTGAAAGCTATAAATTATTTTGGAACTACAAAAAGTCTATGTGACGAAGAGGCAGGCATATTTCAGGCACTCCAGAATAGGAAAGCAATAATTAAGAATGATTAAAGCATCTTATTTTTCTTCTCTTGTTTATATACAGTACAACTCAATTCCTGATTCAAAATGCCTTAGACTTCCTTCTTGCATGGTATATAAAACCTCTACCTGATTCTAAGCCATTTTAGATCTTTTTACCACCAGTTTTTTAGTATAAGCTTTATGACTTATGCACTGCACACTATTCAACCCTTTGCCCCTTACTGCCCTCTTGCATTACTTATCAAGTTCTCTATGAGGCTATAGTTCCCTTCATATAACCCTATATTTCCTCAACGTCTCTTTCAGCTTATGCATTTAATATCCATGTGAAAAAATAGAGTTGCTTTTTTCTGAGAAGGAATTTGGTGTACAGAGAGATCATAGTTAAAATTTTCTAGGTACAGATGTTTAGATGATAATCCTTGCCTTTGTACTTAACAATTTACAATATACGAAGTGTTCAGAGCACAGTGTTAATTTGTGGCACTACCAACCTGTCACTGCAGCAAATCAGACCACCAAGTCCTCTACTGAAGAAATGAGGTGACTGGCTCTGAGATCAAACACCAAGCAAAGGCTCCATTTCGGCTATCCCTTCTAATCAAAGAAATAAAATATCTTTTTCCAGGATTCTTGTCAATTGCTCAAATTAGAGGTGTTAACTGGATGCTCCTATTTTCATCTTGCTAAAATCAATTCCTGATTTTCCTCAGTTTTTAAACTTTTGTATTGAATGAGTTATTAAACTGATAAACAATAGTCTCTTTTACTCCATGAACCTTATTTATCTCAAGTATGTGTTTATATTTTGGAGTAAATGAGTCAAAGCACCTGTGAAAAAACATTATATAACTAGATAGTTTGAAAAGGAAAGGTATCTTGCACTAAAAATACCTCTGTATAAAGTAATCCATATTAAAGTGGTTTAGAAGAACGTATATTCGTTACTGTTTAAGCTTGCAGTCATTCTTGAAGGCTTATTTTCGGGTCAGGTTTCTCTTTGAGTCAGGATTTTAAACACCATGAAGACTAATTAATAGACCTTATATTTTGTGGTTAGTAGAGATGAATGACATCTAAGGTCAAAAATGTTGATATATGATAAAACAAGGATTACAGGTTAATGTACTATCTGACTGCAGGCCATGTTAAGCAATCTTGGAAACTAAGGGTTTGATTTACTGCTGGAAAGCTCGAGCTCTATAGGGTAGGCTGAGGATATGTATGATGTAGGTGGTATCTAGAATATGTTTGCTTCAGTGTTCCTGGTGAGCAGCTGGAAATTATTTAAATGAAGATTAAAGACAATTTTCCAGGGGGGGAAAAAGTGTTTATTACTTGTCTATGCAGAAACAAAAGATAGGGAGAAGATTGTGAATGAAGCGCTCAGGTATACTCTATGGACAATATGAATTATTTTGCTAGCCACTGTGTTAGACTTAGCTTTGAGTTAAATATTGTGAAAACACATCCTCATTAATGAACCTTGTTTGCCTTGTGAAGGTACAATGAAGGTTAGTGATATTACAGTTAAATGCTTTTAGTTGTGGACCAGGCAAGAGGTTCTGGCAAATTATCAAGGAAAAGGGACAAAACAGGCTGGTTCACTGGAAGATCATATTTTGTCACCATACTGCGCTAGTAATTTTGTAAGTTCATGTTTACTTTACAGTTTGCTTTCAGGGCCATGAGAGGTAAAAGCCCCACTCTTTTTTATGGTTCTCTCCTAAATGATTCAAGTTAACCTATACAGGTTCTATTTGTACAGATATATACATAAGTCATACATGGAATTTGAAATTGGCAACAGTCTTATTTACAGATGTGCTTCAAATCTGTACCAGTTTAGTATATAAGCTTATTATTACCTTGGATTACTTGTTTAATTACCACTACTTGACTCTTTGTCACTTTAGAGAGAGTAGTTTGTGAATACGTTGAGAAGATAGCAGAATCTTCATGGATCCCATTGAACAATTTTAGAAGACCAGGAATTTGAAGCCACCTGACCTGAGAAACTGGGCATCTTTTCAGCTGCTATGAAAAATACACCTAAGGCTAAACAGCAGATCCTTCTAAAACTGATCATAAAGTTGGAATGTTACAGCAAAGCAGTCAAGTAATGAACTTCTTTATTTATGGAATCACTAAAATACAGGTCTTTCTCCTCCCACAGCTAATTTATAATCTAATAGGACTTTGTCTGTTTCTGTTCATTATCTTGTGTATCATCTTTAGGTCAGTAATTTTGGCTTACTTAGATTCCATTTTCTGTGTGATATACCACAGACAGCTGTAAGTGCTCCAGGTAATGATATACTTAACCCAGGTTTACCTCACTGCATGATTCCTGATTTAAGTCACCCCTTAATTGCAAGTAATACCAAGGCCAGCTGAATAATTTCCATGAAACTACTGTCCAAACAACCACAACTCTTAAACACACATATTAATACTGCTTAACACTGTTCTACTCCTTCAAGTCTGTATTTTGTCCTGGTTCAAAGATCTTTATTCAAACAGATTTAATGAATTTAAAATGCTAAATTATATTGCACAAAGTACCATTTGACAATGCTAGTGTCCTAGGAAAAGAAAAGTTAATACAAGTGCATGTATCTTATTTATATGAAAATAGTGTAAAACAATATATAAGAAAACATGTAAAATAAAAGCACTTAAAATAAAATTGTATTCCTCTGGATAATAAATGGCCATGTCTGTGAAGATATATGATCTTACATATAACGGAGCAGACAGACAATCAGTTAATAATTTAGGAATAAAATTACTGAGTTAACTATAAAACTGTACCACTCCCCAAATTTCCAGAGAAGAATCAGATTTCCTCTTAGTGTAATGTTTTCAGAAGTGTGACAGTCTGGGTGAGATTCAATACACGTGTGAGCAAGGCATCTCAGGACCACTTATGGTCTGAGAATATCTAAACAATACATTCAGTAGCAACTAAGAAGTGCCTTGGCTTATTCTAAACCAGCTCTCTAATACTGGCTAACTGAACAGCCCTCCAGCTCCATTGAATATATGGGTTGTGACAGGAGCCTAGACACTTCTCCTCTAGACAGCTACAAAGAAATGCCTTAATCTGGAACTGATTTTCTTTTTTTGTGTAAACAAGCCTTTCAGAATGTCTATGCCTGTTCAAATGATTC
Source organism: Rhabdornis inornatus (assembly GCA_013397075.1). Taxonomy (NCBI): domain Eukaryota; kingdom Metazoa; phylum Chordata; class Aves; order Passeriformes; family Rhabdornithidae; genus Rhabdornis; species Rhabdornis inornatus. The sequence goes on along the minus strand of VWZS01002239.1, from coordinate 883,734 downwards.
AGACTGAAGAAATTCTGATCCTCTATGTAAACACTAATATAATTAGGGGGAAAAAAGTATTTCTTTCACTGTCTTACCTAAAAACTCACAGAATAAAATCTATACTGTTTATGCATCCTGTAGAATTTGAGCTGGAAAAACAGAATCATCCTTGTCTTCTTTGTTGAAAGCCCAAAATTTCTTTTGCTCTTGAGATGAGAAGCAGGAAGGATATTAATTAATATTTAAAATTCAAAAGGAAAAAGCAGAAAAAAAGGAAACAATCAAGCCATGGAGAAACAAAGGAAAGAGGAAAAATCAATTTCTAAGAAGAGTCTCAATAAAGACCAAAAAAAAAGGCAGATTTTGACAATTGAAGAGAAAAAGCCACCCTGAAGAAGAATAGATTTACTAATTCTCTTCAGGTTTATTCTCACAGTCAGCTTCTGAAAAACCTCTATATGGTGGAGGATAAAAGACTTGGTCTTTTGGATATATGCTTGAGTAAGCCACAGAGAGGTCTGAAAACCTCTTAAAGCAGAGCTTTGAAGGCAGGCTCTCGTAGTATAATTTGGGCTGGAAGGGACCTCAGGAGCTCTCTAGCTTGCCTTACTGCTGAAAATAGAGTCAGCTATGAGACCAGACCAAATTCTTCAGGGATTTGTCTAGTGAGATCTTGGAAATCTCTAAGTATGGACACTTCTTTGAGTAACTTGCTCCACTACTTGACTGTCTTCCTGGCAAAAATTTGTCTTTCTGTCAAGCAATCTTCCCTTTATTCCAGTTGTTTCTCATCTTCCAGCCATACACCACCACTCCAGGTCATGGGTAAAGATGTTAAAATATCCTATAAAAAAGATACTGCAAATGCACAGGTGGAGAACTAGGTTTTGTAGGCCACCCTGTCCGTTCTTAATTTAAGTTCCCTCTTGACAAAAGCCCATCTCTCTGCTAAGATGACAGAATGTCAAGCAAGAAGGCAACCTGATTCGTACGAGATTTCTGAGTGAGATATAGTGTATTATCTCTGTCCACCTTTATAAGCTTTCCTTGTGATGCCAAGAATGGCAAGAGTTTATTTCTTTGCACTTTACTTACTCTGCCTGTCAGGCCCAGTAGTTCCTTCCTCTCCCTGTAATATACTGTTCTTAGTCCTCCAATTATAGCATATGTCACCACACTTACAACATACCCAGTATCTACATTATTGCTGATGATTGTCCTTATTTCATGTTTTTTTCTGTGCTCGCTTTTCCTTATCAATGTATAACTAATATTCTCTTTTACAATTTCTCACTTCTTTGTATTTCTCCATTTGATTCCCAATGATCTCTACCCTGAAATGCATTGAGGCATTTAAAGTAGGGTATTTCCATCAGTGAACAGCAATTTGTTTGAAAGCAATCCTCATAAATTCTGAACAGGGGCTTGAGAAATAATAAAATAATTTGTAATTTTATTGCTGTTGAGACTATCATACAAATAAGACACAACTGCTGAAGAAGTCACTCTGTCTCATTTAAAATACTTACACAACAGCTAGCCCATTTAAGAAAAATCACTCTCATGTCCCTCAGCTGTGCGGTCTGATTCAGATTCTCGTGTGTTTTTAAAATCAAGTGTTGTTTACACTTCAGAGATAGATTTTCCTTCTTTTTCTTTTCTGTGGCTAAAGCTTTCTAGAACAGCCTGGCCTTTCAGCCTGTGGAATGGAGCACACTGAAATACTGATTATGTTTTAACTATTAGGTGAACAAATAAAGAGTTTTGGAGCCAAAGGGTGCTAATCTGGCAGCTTTCAACAGTGGTACAGATAGCTGAGAAAATATAGGCCTTATATATGAACAAAATAGTGTTAAAGTTTTCCATGAAGGTTTTTCACTTCCTTTAAACACTTGAAATACTTTCTATGTGGGGAAACTATTTAAAATCAGATTGAATGAAAAGCTTGCATATACTACATTTCAGGAAATAATTTCCCCCCTGTACAATAGAACTATTGTTCCTCAGTTTTTGTGGTGGTGCTGATGTTTGTCCACAGTTTTCTTGTCAGAAAATACTCATGCCAGCATCAAAATCAAACCGGAATCATTCCTTTTAATAAGAAAAATATATCCAGGTTTGCAATCCAGCTGCCTTTTATAAAATGTATGTTACAAGTATTTTAAACCTAAATCATTTTGACTTTGTCCCTGTGGGCCTTTCTATCATTTCTGCATTATCTTCCCACACCACACCACAATTCCTTCTATTGTAAGTCTGCCCACAGCACCACAGGCTTTGTCCTGATCATGCTGATAATATGTAAACATTCCTGTTGCTAATTCTGATTTCAATTAAGTGATACAGAAGGAGACTCCAGGGCCTCAGACAAAGGTCTCCTCAGAGCTGTCTTTAGCACACAGAATTTCGTCCCACCAAGGTATTTTATTATTTTTGCAATGGGCTCCTCTGGACCCAGTTGCTTTTCATTTTTTCATTTCTGGCTTGTCCTCTTCTCTCCTGAAATTTTGAACAGTTCGATAAAAGTCTAGGGAAAAAACAAACAAACAAACAAACAAACAAACATAAAAACCCATACCAGATAAAAAATGGGTTGGAAAGCTCAGCAATTCACCCAGCAATCAAATTCTGTGTCTAGATTAGAAGAATAGCAATCAAGTTAATGTTACAACCATTAATAACATTCACATAATACAAGAAAAAACAATCTTATATTAAGGCATAGAGTATGATTAGATTAATAATTGGAATATGATAGATTATCAACCCAATTCACAGCACCAGACAAAGGCCTAGAGGTAAGAAGCTTTAACTTAACTTTGTTTCACAGGAATTACCATGGACAGACAAACACAACGATAAGTAAGTTACATAACCATCTCCAAAAGATTAGGAACAATGACCCCTTATTTGCCATATGATATGATTATGTCAAGTGCTTGCAACCTGTAGCTTTTCAAAAGCTTAATATTGATGAACTTAATTATCTCTGTTGTTCAGATAAATAAACTGACACTTGGAGTGTGCAATAACCACAAAAAAGCTCATGAACCTCAACTATCAGTCTTAGTTTTTGTTCATGGTCCCAGAATGCCTTCCCTTTGTGTTATCTACATTTTCTGTACTACTCAAGTACTTAATGATACAATGAAGAAATTAAGATTTTTGGAAGCTTTATGATAGGAACTTTGAACTGGTTGCTTTACTCTTTGAATAACTTGCCTGAGCATGATAATGAAATTCCTGCTAAGAATCAGATACCTTTGTCAAATTTCTGTTTGTGTCTAAAATTACTCATCTTCACAATAATTCTGAAGTGCTTTTTTGCCATCCAGTTCTAAAAGCTGATACACAAAATCTCACACAAAGCTGGAAGTGGAACAATTCCTTTTTCCCTGTTTATAGGTAAAATGCGATTTTCATCACATACTTCAAGGCAATTTTCTTGTACATTTTTCTGAGATCACAATTCAATACATATTTATTAATACTTTAAACATTTCCTGTGGGAGAATGCTAATCATAGCTAAATTAAATCTTTCTTCCCAACACCTGCTGAAAGTGGAAAAAAAAAAAGTCAAGCAAAATGGAACTCCATTACTGCTGTTGGGGAGGATTTCTTTCCCTACAATCAATAAGAGAGGATTCCAATCATGCTTTCTTACAATGTAAGAACATTTCTTTGGTTTCCTTTTTTTCTCCACACCTTTTTTCGCACTCTTTTATTTTACTGTTTTACCTCACATTCACATTCTTTGGACTTCAACTCTATGGACTGATATGGCTCAAACTGAGTGCAACAAACTGATGGACTTGGTGTCTTTGTCATCGTGTTTTAAAAGACGCAGTATTAGTAATTGTTTACATGTGTTCAATTCCTTAGATTTTCCTGAGGAGATTAAAATCAGTTCTCTGTATTGCTGAACTTCCAATTTAACATTGTGTATGTCTTCACTTTGTTGCTTTCTCGTCATCACTGACAAGCTGACTGGCATTGTAAAAATTCATGTGACATACGTTTGAGCTGAATGACATTAAATTGTGCATATATAATTATATATTTCAGATATAACTACAATTTTAAAAATCTGCTGCCTGTACTCACTGGTATTGGCATCTTCTTTAAAATTATTTTCCAACAATTCCAAAAACCTCATCTTTTTTATCACACTCTCTATTCTGAATCCTGAATCAGAACAGAAGTCAGGAATTTTCAGGATTCTATAGCTATATCTGGACATGCAACAAGTTAAAAAGCCCTAAGGAATAACACCCAAAAACCTCCTCCTCCTCAACTACCTTGGGGATTAAAAAAAACATTATTGTCAAGAGGAAATCTAGAGTGGATAAAGGCAGGGAGGAAAGACTGAAGTAGATTTTATATTGTATAAGCAGAGTATAGTACTGTAACAGGCAGATTAAATATGTTCCTGCTTCTATTTACATCAAAGAAAAAATGTACTTTGGAATGCAATTTTGCAGGATCAGGACCAGAGATATATAGGCAGGCAGGACTGTGATAAAATATGGAGTCAAATGATAAATTGTATTTACTCTGCACTTGTGACCATCTTTCCTGATCGGCTCACCAATCTGTCTTGCTTAGAGCTGTCTTTGACATTACAAGCCATAAGCAACTTCAAATACATTCAGATTTTCGTTTCTAAAGCAACATGTCATGGCCTTTCTTCCCAGAAACATCCTAGCCCAAAACTTATGGCAAAAAAGTTTCTCTTTTACATTAAAGAGAGTTTTAAGGATCAATATTTTATCACTGCTTCTGGATAACAGTTGTGGATTCATACATACAAAGCATAAAATTTTTGGATTTTGGTAAGAATTAGACTAATCATGATTTCAGTATGCGAAGAAAATATTTAGAAATTTGCCAAAATACTATTTAAGTTTAAAAAAGCAAACATATGCAATAAAATGCATGACCAAGCAGACTGAACATTGTTTGTTAGGTGGTGGAGTGATAAAGCTGTAAATGATATGGTAATCAACACATTTTGTCCTTGGTTTGCTCTGAGTGAAACAATATTCTTCAGTTTGTTTTTCTTGCTGTGGCTCACAGACAAAAATCCTAATTACTCATGCTACTATGTTCATAATTCTGTGAAGGTGTTCTGAGGTGTTCTGTGAAGGTTTCTGTTACATTAGCTGAAAATGGAAAATTAATTCCAACTTCCAGATCAGTCTATGCACTTGCGTTTGGGCTAAGAAATTGTTATGGCAATCGTGTAGCTGGAAATTGTGAGACCTCTGGAAACAGAGTCAGTGAGGATCTTTTGTTCTTTTCTGGTTTAGTTTACTTATCACTTATAAAGTAGAGATAAACAAGATTTTTGGAACATTTGGCAAAATCCTTTCTGAATTTTTATGGGATATTATATCAACTATACAAAAGGGTATTTTCATGCAAAACATGGTCAGGTGTCCATTTCAGAGTAACTTTGTGTGTAGACCTCATGAATGTTTACCAATAAGCTTTCTATTCATAAAATAGTATGTTGCCTTTTATTACTAGCTTTACACATAACATTGTAAATCAGTGTTAATGTCAGCTTTTAATACCACTTCATGCTGGATAAAACCTGTATGCTACAAACCTGGGTAGTTCCACACTATAATGTTTTAGCTTGTCTTAGCCACTTTAAGCAGCTTTTTAACTAAACATGAACTTTATCTCTGCTGTTGGGCTCAACAGAATGACTGGAACATACAAAACACAGAAACAGCTGTGGATTTTCTATCTGAGGAAATATGTACAATACTATGCAATAACCTACAGTCTTTATACCTGTGGCTCATAAAATTTCATGAATAAAGAATGTTTTATAAAGGTGAGTATAGTTAGATTACATCACAATATTTAATTCTCAGTGGTGCCACTACACATCATATCTCTGTGCTTTGAATATGTCTGTTTTGAAATCTGGGATTTGCTTGCCCCTCTTTTTTTTTTCTCATCCAGATAAACTGGCTGCTTGTGACAGGAGGTAAATGACACCCCAGAAATAGTAATTCCTAAAACGCTTAATCTAAGATGACCTGAAAATTAAATTTTAATCCTCTGATTTTAAACACCATCAATTTAAAACTGGGAGAATATTTCACTCTCCATCCATGACTTTGATGCTTAGATTCCTTTTTGAATTCCTTTCAGGCATTCTCTGCACTTACACAAAGAAACTATAAAAGTTTCTTTGTTTTCAGTCCAAAGTTCAACAGAAGCTCATTCTGGGCAATGTTAAAGAGAATTTCAATGTCTCAGATTCCTAACTAAGTCATAAAGGACAAACTACGGCACAGTATATTCTGGAATTCAGGTCAGCTGTTTAGGACAAATGGCGGGGGATGGGGGGAGTATATACTCTTCTTCCAATTCTATAATAGTTGTCTTGTGTTTAATTATATTCAAAGTAATGTTCATACAATAAAAGTTAGGTGCTCAGATCTTATGAACTGTGTTTTCTCTTTCCCAAGTTTCATCAAATGAGAACACACAAGCGATCACAAGGATGCCTTCCCACATTTGCAGTTCACTTTGGTGAAAGAACTAGGCCTTTCTTTCTTGACATTGTGCTAATATAAGGGTACTTGACCATGGTCATCACTTTACAAGGTGTTGTTAAGGACCTAGTGAATTGCTGCTTCTAATAAATGCCTCTAGTTTATCAAGTAAGAGGTGGAGGACTGAGATGATGAGAAAGCAGAAATTTCAAGTAGCAAGTTCATTCCACAAAACATTATTCGTAAAGAATAAAAGTCAGTTCTAGAAACTAAGGAAAATTAAACAGGATTAATGTGCCTTGTCTCTGAGAATACTACCAAATAGTCTTGAAGCAGGGACATGTTTTTCTGAAAACTCAAGAATTCATGGAAACAGATACAAAACCATATAAATAGTATGAAAATAATGTATACAACATGTGTATGGATTTAAGAGCATTAAACCACTTTGTTGGTCTGTTCAATAATCCATATATCATTTCCTTGCTGGTCCTTCTCACAATGATAATGTATTCTCTAATGATAATGAATTAGTGTATGAAGAGGTTCGGCATGTCGTGAAGGCCTTATTCATTTTGCATAGAAAATTACAATATCTTCTATATTTGCCTGAGCAGTTATTCCTAGAATTCAGAACTGTTCATTAAATTTGCTGAATGTCTTCTGTAATGTATTGCAAAGACTATTTCTGCAGCAAACCAAGAGTTCTACTCTTAGAAGACAAAACAAATACTAAACAAAGAAACTGTCTCCCATACTACTTTTTGAATTCTTATATCATTCCTATATCTTCCCCACAGTGCTATTTCCTCTATCTTTTCTTTTCCTTCATAGTATCTTTTCTTCAAAGAACAGTCCTTGCAGATCTGGTGGGGTTCAGATAATGAAAGAGTAAACAGAAAGCAAGCAAGATCTTCTACAAAATTAGTGCTACCTGGTTTATTGCTAAATATATAGGACTAACCTTGGTACAAGTGTTCTAGAAATCCCCACCAGCACCACCAGAAATAAATGTATGAATGACAGACTGCTCCATAAAATCCTGCAACTAAGCTTACAATCTTTGGCACCAACCATAAATTCAAAGTGTGAAATGGGATTAGTTCATTCCCAGTGAATTAGCGTCTGTGTTAATAGAGTTCTAAATATATAATCATATAAATGCCAGTAAGAAAAATCTTAAACAGGCTTTCTCTGTGCAGTTATTTCCAATGTAGACTTGGGAAACCAGCCAGATTCACCTTTGGGAGCAATGCTTCTGACTTCACAGTTGGACTTTCTGCCTAACATTCCAGGCAGAAAAACAGGCAAGTCATGGGCTTTATCAAGCTTTGTCAGATCTTTAAAGCATCATGACTTCCTTAATTTTTTCTGTCTCACACTTGGATTTTTGTAAAGTAGAATGCAGATGCCAAAGAGACAGCCTACAGAGAGTGTTTGATTTGGACCATAGCCAACTTCTCAAACTTGGTAGGAAAACATCTCATCCACGGAGCAATACTATTCTCTACAGGTAGAGAAAACAAGCTTCAACATTCTTTGTTTCTTGAACTTGAGCCAGAACTGTCTGTGACTCTCTTGGTCAGCAGAATGGAGTTTTATTTAAACAATGCACTTCAGAAAAATCACAGACTTTGCTTGGAGAGTCCAAACCCATTGTTTTCTCTTGGAGGACTGTCTGAGACCTTAAGTTTTCAGTCTATGAGGCAATCAGAGCAGGTCTTTTAAGCTGATTGAAGAGCTAGTGTACAATGAACTTTGAAATGTTGTGTTCCAAAATAGCTAAGCATCTGATTTCAGCCATAAAGTGCACTGAAGTTCAGACAGAGCTAATGTTTTATCTATGGCTTCCTCTGCTTTGTTATATTTTATCTAAAAAATAATATACAAACTCATCTGTATTCATACATTCAAATCAACATTAGAAAATCTTCAGAAAGGAAATTCTAAGTTACTAGCTATTAATTACCTGATTATAAGTAGAGGGGGAGGAATCTAGATTATAAATGTATCCAGAGAGAATGAAAGTGTGTAAACAGCTGTCTGAAGTACCTGATTTTTATTTCTGTTTGAACTAGTAAATTGTGTCTTTGCAAGGCAAATATTTTATTGAACATTAAGCAAGTGAGGTTTGTGATTTAACCATTGGGGGAAAATAACTAGTAGAATGATAAGCAAAATGACACAGGGTAGAGGCTAAAATCTATTTACACCATTTTCTAATTAAAATTTCTGAAAATTTTGTATACATGATTCAGCTCTATTTCTATTTTACAGTCATTTACTATGTGAATATTTAAACACCTATTGATGTCAGGAAAACAGTCTAATGAGAAAAATATTAACAAATACTACTAGTTTTAGAAGAAGGAAATTCTAAATTACTAACTACTAAGTCTTTGATTATAAATATTAGGGGGACAATCAGATTCTAAGTCTTTTCTCACCTAGAAACATACTACATGCATTTTTACACAGCTATCCAGGGCAAAGTTATTGATTAAGAATTAAATAAAAGGCTATTCCTTTATAATAAAATGAGAAAACCTGTTATATCTAGATGCAGATGTAAAAAACCAGTCCTAACTTCTGAGAAATTACATCTGAACGTCATTATTTCTGTCCTCTGCCTGAAAAGGAAGTCTAGTATGCATAGTTCAGGTACTGAAATCAACAGTGTTAGGCGACGAACAAATCTGATTCTTCAGTTGATTTCAAAATCAAGCAAAATTTTGCCAGTTTAAACCCATTTTGGATAAATATTAATTTCACCAACAAAGTCTGTATTCAATTGTTTGTTTTTTAAATTTAAGACATGAGGTATAATGTCACCAATAAAATAAAAATTAGCCTGTAAAATAAATTTTTACTGAGAAAATATTGAATGCTTTCTATCAAATACAGTTTTTCACTTTATAATTCTCTTCTAATAAGGTTATAATCATTACACATCTTTTTTTGAGAAGAGAAAAAATTTGCTTTCCAGTCATGGAAAGATTAGCAGACTTCACCAGTCCTTCTAGCAGACCTGATATAACAGAAATTCAGAAGCAATCCTGTTGAAATAATTACCTTTTTGCAAGTGAAATTCTAAGTCTCAATCTGTCCTAGCAAGCATTTTATTTTGATGAAAATTTAATTTATCACACATTTCTCAATGGAGTAATCCTTAATTATTCTTAATTCCACTATTAATCAAAACATTCAATGTCAGCATTAATGTTTTTACAAATTTTCTGATTCAGTCTGCTCCAAAAAATCCTTTAGTATATTTCTGAATTCCAAGCTTCCACCAGCTGTTTCTACCACTCATATCCAACAAGTGACAGCTGGATAAACTAATAGAATGTCACAAAGAATAAGGAGCTTATTAAAGCTGTACTTTCTTTTCTTGTGTACAGTAGCACCATGGAGCTTCCTCGGGCTATGTAATGACTAAATCAAAATAATCAAATGAGGAAGGAATTAAGTGTATGTGAAAGCTCATGAAAAGGGAGATCCTTTGAGATTTCCCAACCAGTCTCGACCTCAGGTGTTTTCAGATGTCCCAGTGTCTCTATAATCCTGGTCTCTGAGTCTTTACCTATTTTTCTAGCATTAGTCAAACTTTATGTTTTACATTTAGCTAGAAAATGAGACTATGAGATATATTGCAATTAAAATATCAAGGTAAATAATTTCTTACTCAGTTCATTTATCGTCTGACAATGTTTCAGATTAATACCACTAAATTATTATCTCTCATCAAAATTCCAGTGTGAAGAAAATAATTTATTTTGAGAAGTTTAGAGATATCTGTAGTGATACGGCAGATTGAAGTTCTCACAAATATAATTATATTCACAGAACTCCAAAGATATATCAGATTTCAGAAGCCATATCAAGCTCATGAATCTGCAAAACTGCTGAAGAGTAAAAAAAATGGAACCGGAGAATAGAATAATACAATCATTTGGTCATAGAAATAGATAGAAAAATTAAAGGGTTATGCTGTTACACTAGCATAACAGTGATCAATTATTGTAATATTAGATAACTTTCAGATATAGATGCTAATATTAGATATCTAATATTAGATGCTTCTCTTACAGGCTTTAAAGACTTGTATTATCTACATAGTTATGGCTTAATTGCTTTCAAGAAATATTTGAAAGGATAGGACTATCCCTTTAAAGACAAGGAAAGAAAAACAAAAATAAATTGACATTAAAAAATATTCTATATGCACCAAGGGAAATCCTCTACATTGTAAGCAAATCAATTCCATTTTTTTCCTTTCCACTAATGTATTTTTAATAAAGGTGTACAGCATTGTTGCAGTTATTAAGTGGTGGAGAGCATGTGGTGCTACATTTAGCTATGAAAGAAGTCAGGTGCTTCAAATGAAACAAGAGAGCCAGCAGGCTGAATTGCAGAGAACACAGAAACAAGCTATGGCATTAGAGAATAAAAAAGAAATCATAAATGCCTTTCCATATGTTTCGTCATTTACTTAGATCAGATCACAATCGCCTCCAGTGAACTTAAGAGGTCTGAAAATGGTTGAGATAGAACATAATGCTGAAGGGTTGCACTAATAAACTAAAAAAGTATAGATGTGAAAGGATAAAGAATACAAAATGTGAGAGAGCTGTGGAGGAAGGGAAAATGTTCTTCATCAGGCAATGCATAAGACAGTGAATAAAAGCTGAAGAGGACACAAAAATGACAGGGAAAAGGAAAGAAAATATCAGGTCACTGAGAATGCAACACACAATGTCTGGAGAATATCACAGATCAAAAAAAGTAAAACTGAGGTATGAATTGATTTGACACTATTGGTTTGCCTTTAATATTAAACCCATAAAGAGACCAAAACCTTACCTGGCATAAATCGGTGATGGTTGGCTTGGATTCAGGTATCTCCAATTTTCACTAGGAGACATTCTGAGCCCAATGTTTTGGAAAAGAATTAAGGATAAGAAAACAGAGAAGCACCCAATTTGGATTTTTCAATGCAGCCATCATTTGTAAAAAGTGATGCCTTAGTATTGTCCATGAATTTGGATGTGAAAAAATACTCAGTGGTTCCAGTTTTTAAAAAGACAAAAAACTAATTCCTGAGAGGAGAGGGCAGGATGCATGGCCCTTGAGGACAGACTTGTTTAAAAGTAATTATTTTGGTGACTTCTGATGTAAGTGTGGGAATCACTGAAGACATACCTTAACTTCTATCTCTCACTTTAACTTTTACTTGCTAGTTGCCTGAAATAAATATAAAAGGGCAGAACCCTCTCAGTCTCCAAAACCGGCAGTGTTGCTGACCACTGCAAGGGTGATTCTGATTGTAGCTGCTCTGTAACTTCACTTATATCAAACCAGAGCAACAGTACACTAGTGCACCAAAGTCAGTCACAGAGCAAGATGTAATAAAGAGCAGCTATTGAAAGTAAAGTACCATCTCTTAGGATAAGTTTCCTGATGTTTTATTCAGTCTTTAGTTTTGTTCAGTTTTCAATTTTTTTCAAGCAGTGGAACCTCCTGTCTTTCTTGCGATATCTGCTCTTCAATCTACTAAGTCTCACCACGACACTTTTCTATATTTTGCACTGACTGGTAGTATGGAAAGGTTCAAGTGTAGTGTTTTGTCCACTCATAATGATGCTTTAAGTTTCAGCTTTCATTTTTTTTTTAGATTCTCTACTGCCTTAGTGTGTAACTCTGAACGCCATATAAAGTGTTAGCAAGTTCTCTTCACAGGGTAGTTAGACAAAACAATGCTTTTCCAGCCTGAGAACCAAGGACACCATTGCAGCTTCAGGCCCAAAAAGTATAAACAACGGTGAATTAAGGAAAGCAAACTTAGAGGATGGCACTTCATAACCTGAAGCTGGACAATTAACCCCAATATGTAAATGGACCAAAACTTTTAAAAGTGTGAAAACGTGTGACTCACCGTCCATCTTGTGTCTATCTTGGGTCCATCTTGGGTGGAGCCACGGCCAGGCTCTTGTACTACCCAAGGTGTGTCCTTTAAAAACCTTTTAATAAATACATACTTTATTGCTTTAGAATTGTCTAGCCTCTCTTCCAGGTAGCCTCTCACAGGCAACAATAACAGCAACTCCACGTGTACAATCTTTCAGTGCTGATCATTGGTTTAGTCTGGAGCACAAACAGCCACACAACAAAACTATTGCACTTCAAACTCACTGCAGTCCAGTCTTCAGCAGCTCTCCTACATACAGCTGAAAGATTCTTCTATCCATCAACTGTCCAGAAAAGTTATCAGCATCCTACTCTGCCTAGTATGAAAACACAGAATTATATTCTTATCAGACAGAGCTCTTCCTAACCTATTATCCCAGACTGCCTTTTAGAAAGTTGTTAACACTGACTAACAGTAAGGCCCTGGCTTTTAAATCAAAGTTAGATGGAAACCACAATATCTGCAAACACATAACCAGGTATTTTATGGTCAAAACTGTTAAAATAAAATTTTTAAAAAGTTAAAACTCAAATGATAATTTAAAAAATTGGTCTTACTTATATGTCTGTAAAACCTTACTCTTTCTTTTTAATAATAAGCTCATTTGTAAAATCCACCCCTTTTTTGCTACTACTTACACCATTTTACTGAAGTTCCTAAATATGTAAGATGTCTTGGAGTATATTTCCACTTTTTGCAGTGCATTTCAAACACTGTTTTTTAACTCTGGGAATAAAAGATAAACGTGAATGAAATTGTAGCAATTTCGTCTTGAATCACATTCTTGGTTCAAGATTTGTTGATCAACTATTTTAAACTTTCAGGTGTTTAGCGGAGAAACTGTGAAGGTTTATAATTTGGAAGTGAAGGATGCCTGTGTAAAGCTCTTGAATTTTTTCCAAAGCAATGTGTTTAAACTGACTTTTTTTCCTAACAGAGGGTCTTTGACCACTTTACTGGTGAGGAAATATAAGGTAATAAATGTATCTTCCATCTGTTGCTAGTGCCTGCCTACCGAAAAAAAAAAAAGCAAAACAAACATAGAATTTGAGTATTATTTCCCCCTGTGTAATAAGTTTAAGCTTTTATGGAGAATAAAGTATTCACAAATGCAAGACATGGATCCTTTCATCTCTTAGATCTTTCAAGGCAGAATCTTGGACTGAATAAATAAATGATAAGGAAAACATGCTTTTTACGAGTTTACGGGACAATAAAAGTTAAATAATATGTTCTCATAAAATCAAATCTCATTTTATTTAGCTGCAGCTTGCCGTATGTTTAAGCAGATTTTTATGTTTATACGCTGAAGGGTTATTCAGTATAGTTTCAGTGTGAGGAGAACCAAGCTGTGAAGCGGGTTGCTCAGAGAGGTGGAGCAGTTCTGATCTCTGAAGGTTTTCAAGACCTGATTGGACAAAACTCAGCAATGTGATCTGCCAACACACTGGCCCTGCTTAAATCAGGAAGGTGAGATGGAGGGATCCTGAGCTCCCTTTGAACCTGAATTGTTCATCAACTTTGTCAACCTGTGAATTGTCCATAATGCAGTGCACACAATAGTTGCAACGTCTTTGCATTTACGTCAAACCTCCAAACCCTTGTCTAAACAAATTACTTAACTGGAAGTCAGAATAAGTTATCTTTCAGCATCCTGCATGATTGAAAAAAGATTGTCAAGATTCAGAACTACCTATAAGATTCAATTCATGTTGGCTTACTGGGGCACTTATCCTTACTTTATTTTTTAGTCTGTTGTGTTACATATGGGAGAATTTTGATGGACCCTTTCCATTATGTTAGCTTTTTTTTGTGTCTCTCCTTTCTCTTTGTAATATGCTCAAGTTTTACTGTTTCAGCTTCTCTTATCTTGTCCACATAATTCAGTAAGATTCAACTGATTAACTTATACATATTTGAGCTCAGCTACTGGACACATTTCAGGTCCTTATGTTGTTCCCCAAAAAGTTTGTTTGATTTTGGTTGGTTGTTTTTTTTTTTTTTTATATTCAAAGAAACAATTGGAGACAGGATGTCTAGAAAAAGAACCAACTTTAGTAAGTCAGCCTATGTCTTGATGCTGCAACTCAGCTTTCTAATTACTGCAAAGTCCAGGCATTTGGTCCTGGTTCGTTGATATCTTTTGTTTCAATACCATACCTTAACAATATTCTGGTATATTGGTTCACTTGCTCTCTACCACAAAGAAAATCAGTGGGCATGAGACTGAAATAGTATTCTAAAGCACTTTGTAATTAAATATTCCTGTGGTGTGCAATGAGATACTTCTTTAAATAGGTAGAACTACAATATCAAGAGCTAACACTATACTAATTAAAATTCAACTCATGCAAAATCTATTCTCCCCTCTGAAGTTTACTTGGTTCAGAGTCTTTCTTCAGCAGACTCTGTACTGGATGATTAATATATCAACCTCACAGTATGAGAGTTGATTTAGTTATGAAATATATGAAAGTTATACAAATGTTTCTGCCTTAAACTCTTCATTTAACATTTCTCCATATGGCAGATGAGCCACAAAATCTGGTGCAAAGCTTCTGATTTATTGATGTATTTCATTCCACAAATGGAATTTGTAGCAGGTGTGCTTGAAAGTGAAGGAAGCATGAGGAAAGCAAGTTAAATCTATATGCTGCTTGCCACATAATGCCAGTTTCCAGTGCTTACTCTGGAGCAAATTTCATAAGCTTGTGGACAAAATATATTGGAAAAAATAAGGGCAGATAGTCCATTCTTTTTGAAGAAATCCAAGTAAAAAGAAACAACCAAAACAAAACAAAAAACAAACAGCTGAGAGGATTCAATTAATAGAACATCTGGTCATTTTTAGAAATATCTCTTCTAATAGGAAAAAATAATCTGAAGTGTCAAAGTTCTGTCCTTTCTTTAATACCATTCTCACAGTTATGTTCAGATATGCCAGGCTAGATGGGGCTCTGAGCAATCTGGTCTAGTGGAAGGTGTCCCTGACCATGGCAGATGAGTTAACTTGATGCTCTTTGAGGTCCCTTATAACTCAAACCATTATATGATTCGATGGTTCTGTAGTTGCAATAACTTTGCATTCACAGAACAAAACAGGAATCTTCAAAGTATTAAAACCACAAAAGAGATTGAAACAGCTATCATAAGGGTAATTTACATTTCTCATGTTAGTGACATCACATACCAGGATCAATCTGAAAGATTTCAGATGAGTTTTCATGGTGCTTCAAGTTAAGATTCTTGCTGTGATTTGTCCTCCTGAGCAAACTTTTTTTCTGATTATTCATGAAGCCTTCAGAAACTAGCTAAGCCAGTTGATATTCTAAGCGTGCAGCACTTATCATTCCAGCACCAAAGATAGGCTTGAGTGAGAAAGCAAGTCGTATTTGTAGCTTCATTATCACTCCAGAATTTTGCTATCTTCAAATCTAGTTTCACACAAAGAAAAATATGCATTAATCTCACATATGAATTGTGATTGCCAAATGTGCTTTAAGAGTGAAATGTACAATTCAACATGGCTAGAAGATTCATGCTGAAGCAATTCTTTTTCATATATTGTAGCTGGGGTCAGCTTTGCATGACAAAGTAAGCTGATTGAGTGGCCAGTCAGACCTGAAAAAATAAAAAGTAGACATCTGTGCCTGTCAGCCTGTATATAAGAGTCAAAAACCAGCACAACTATGTTTGAAAACAAGGGACGAAGTTATGAGAAAACTTTGTTTTCATTATGTCCAACCTCCTGCTACCCACTAGTGTCCTATCTGACCCCTGATAGCAGCACTGATGTAGCTTTCACAGCCTCCCTCAGGAGTTTAGCCATTTGGCCCATACAGTTCAAAATCTCTTCTTAATGTCTAGCCTAAACATTTCCTTCCTTAGCCTCAGGTCACTGATCCTTGTCCTACATCTTCTGAGACTGTGAATAATTTCCTGCATTCAATTTCCACTGCTATATTGAAGGCATGAGACTGAGAACAAAAAAAAGACAGGAAAAAAGAGGCAAAAAGATCTCTCTGGTCTAAACCTGCCCCCGCTTCAGCTTTCCCACAGACTGTGAGCTACAACAGAATTATCATGGTTTTCATACTTTCATTTTTTATCAGAAAGTTGTAAAGATCAGCCTATTGTATAGCACTATTAAAGTAACACTACCCTGGATTAAACAAAAACAATCAATAGATGAGGCCTGTCAAGAACTGACAAGGAGCCTTTTCCTTTTTTTCTCTTTCTAGTTACTGGAGGGGAGCCAGTCAGCCAAATATACTCTAGTCTAAAAGAGTTTTTAATGAAAAATCTTCGCAATGTAAGCTTGAACACTGCTGTTAAGGCTTAAAAAAAAGAAGATAAAGTACTCTGTCATGAATTTATGTGAGTCAATTAAAATTCATTTCCACATTGTATAAACAGATGACAAACTGATTGTTTCAAAAAATAACACAGGGATGAATTGAACCACAAAGCTTAAAGAATTAACCATTTGCATTAGGATGCCAAGGGCTATGGAAATCTGAGTCAGATCACAGAGGTAATGAACCACTGGGCATACTTCATTATTCATGACAGTGGACTCAGTTGAGGAAATACTGTAAAACATAGAGCACTAGTCCCTGATATCGCCATCTGCTCTTCTTCTACTGTTTTATTATCCATTAATAATTGCAGAAGCTTTTAGTAACATTGGTTTCTTAGCAGTACAACACAGAAAGTGAAACACTTCACAAAAGCTCCAATGGTGCCTATAAATTAAACTCTATTATATAACTATTTCAGACTCTACTTGTGTTTGAGAAAGGGTCTTTCAGGATCTACCTAATACATGTTGCTGAAAAGTGGTCACTACAACTTAATTTTTCTGCAGCAGTTCCATGCTTTTTACCTTAAATGTTATCGCTATCTTTCTATAACACATGCATTTTCTCCATTATGTGCTAGTATAACTTGTTGCAAGAGTAACTGTAATTTACTTTGTAGGGACAAATAAAACCAAATTTCCTTGCTCAACCTGCTTATCTTTTTACCTCCAAACTTTATCAGAAAATGTCTTCAGTAAAGCAGTATAAATACATAATAACTGGTCATCTCTAGTTACAGGAATATTTTCTATGAGTAATGGAACTCCAAAATTGAGAACATCCCACACTCCTCATGCAGCAGAGCTGAGAGTAACTAAATTCTAATTTTATCATTTCCATACACTTAGAGGAATAGGCGCAGTGAAACTGTGATGCTTTTGACAGCACAGTCCATTCATGGATCCACAGCCTTCCCACTGCACATTAGCAGCCCCATCAGAGAAGCTGCTATTTCAGAAGGAAGGCTATAAATGGATCAAAAAGGATGCTGCTGTCAGTCCAGAGAGCTCGTGGAAGACTGGGGTCAACACTCCTGTTCTGAGCTGCTTCTCCTGCTTTGTTCCAGTTGTGTAATATAACACCAGCATTCTGGCCCCTCTTTGCCAAGCTGAGGGCAGGCACAGATGGAGGCACTTGACCACTTGAGTGGCATTTAGACATAGATTTACTCCAAGGTCAAAGCTTCATTGGGGACTCTCTTAATTTCTTCGACATGAATGAAATTAATCATGTTTTGTTCAAAGACTCCCAGCTGCATTATTATATTATTTTCCAGTACTAATGTTAAGCAATTTTACTTGCTAAAAACAAAAGAAATTAAGAAAATAGCTAACCTCAAACAGCAATAAAGAACATATAGTATGTTACCAACAAAAATTTAGTGGCAGAGATTTATTTTTATTGTGCATTTCAAGAAAGTTTTTTTCATTCTTCATGTTTCTTACATGCTGTTTCCATTTACCAATCATAATTAGCAAAACCTTTGATATTTTATAAGTTTTAAATGAGAGTAATTTATTGCAGAATCTGATGTTAAATTCCTGAATTTTGTGGTTTTTGTGCTGTAAACATAACTCTGGAGACACACAGTGCTCTCACAAGATAGACCTGGACAGATCTCAGGCCTTCCAGATCATACAGGTCAGCTCAGGTCAGTTTTAAGTGCAACACATTCTTGAAGTTAGCTCAGTATACTCTACAGTGCACTTATACATGTCACAGATGAGTAGATCCTGGTGGAAAAAATTAGCCTGAAAAACAAGAGAGCAAGCTGTAAATATGGCATCAATAAACCGTGACCTATCTGGGATATTTTCAGCCAAATAAACATTTCATTCTGCACCATGTGACTGTGCGTATCTCCACAGTTTTTGCATGTTTTCAGCTCACACCCTCTATTTTTATGCATGGTACAGTAATCTAGATATCTCATATTTCCCATGTTGTCCAACACAGAATCTGCTTCGTTTTGCACATACCCTGGAAATTATATTTTCTTTGTTTAGTTCCCATGTTTCTTGGTTTCCATTTCCTTCTGCCCCTAAAATGTAAGTTAGCCTCTTACCTAGATTCTCCTGTTAAATGATTGATTTCATGAAGTGACGGAGCAATAATGTAATCCAGTGGATAGAGAAAAAAGAAAAAACTTCAGGCTGGTCTCAACTAACGAGGAGATAAAAAGGAAAGCATGTTGAATTCCAAAGCATTTATGTCTGTCATTCCTCAGGCCAGGTTTCCAAAGAGTGGACAACTTAATATATTTCAAAACAATTGTCTGCCAGGGTGGATGCCCGCTGTTCTTCCTGCTCCTCCACACATGTCAAACACAAACAACTCTTTAAGTTTTTTAATATTACACTTCTAGAATGTTTTTGTTATTACTTACGGCACATGTAGCAACCCTGAGCTTTACAAGAAAAATTAATTATGATTAATAATTGCAGAAAAGAGATGAGTGAAATAGCAATGTGTACCTAAGGGAGGACCAGCTTGACTTCATTTTGATCACGAAGCTGGGATTTATGAAATGAATAGGTTTAATTTTTGTGAAGTCAGCTAAAAAAAGTTAATCTTTATTTTATCCCAAAGGTATGCTTAAGAAAAGAAAATTTAAAAAAAGCGTGTTCTCACTTGAAGTTTACTCCCTTGCAGTGACATTCAAGGGGAGAAAAAGGCTTAATCACCAAGAAAGTAAAGCTTTAAAGAATTCAGTTATATATGCATTATTCACAAAAGCACAGTCAATGATTTCATAAGCAGCCAGACAATTAAGGTGTTCAACAACACAATGGGGACCTTTAACAGGGTCAAAGATTCGATTTCTAAAAAAGTTCTGAGTCACAACTTCCTCAGCTGCTTTCTTCATGAGAAAGAGAGGGAAGGAGAAAGAGAGAGGATGAGGGACTGGGCAGGGAAGGCAATAAGAAAGGGTGAGAGGGAGGAATAAAAACATGTATAAAAAGTAAAATTTCGTTACTGGAAGATTTACATTATGGAAATTTTTAAAAAATTATCTTAATATGAGACTAATTGTGATGTTCTGCACATTTAGTTGAACAGCTGAGTGAACTAGAAAATTGAATATTTCATAAATTTAAATTATTGACTAGTTTCTTGGAAAAAATTAAATATTAAAAAGAAAAAAACACTTATCTTTTTACATTTGCATTATATTTTTCTCATTCTAAAGCAATATGCATCAGAAAGAAACTCATTCCAAGGGATAATATCCTTTCATTTCTTCTTGCTCTGATAATAAAACCAATAGCAGCCTGTGATTCAAGATTGCAAATTGTGACTGAAATCGTCTGGGCTGAGGGTTTGTAACTACTCTTTCTGAACTTTTCAGGTTATTGGTGACATGTGCTCTTTGAATTTTACAGAGTGCAGTGTAATAGTCCTTTCCTCCCTGGAGATAGCTCTAAAGTAATTGGAATTGCTGCACGTGGCCTGATGCTGCTAACACCAGCTAGAGGAATGGAGCTCTGCCTTAGAGATTAGACCACCAGGAGTACGAATGAGATAGAAGAATCAAAATGATTATGAGAAAGGAAACATGTGAGCAAAATCTGCAATAGAAAAAAAAAAAACGGGACGAAAGGTGCAGATGCTCTCTAATGGATACTCTGAAACATCTCTTCCCCTCCAGACCTGCAGTCTAGCACAGTTTGTGTAACATACAATACAGGGTCGGGGGATTTATTTATTTATTTATTTATTTATTTATTTATTCATTTATTTTATTTATTTATTTTTAAATTCCTAGTTTCAATGATCTATTGCTATGACTGATGTGTTTTCTTTTGATAGGCAGACCTAGCTATTTCACATGAACTCCTGGATAAGACTGGGATAATTTTTTCTTAGGGTATTCTGCCCATTTGCTAATTCTTCATAACCTTATCATTCTTTTGCCAGAACAGGTACTCTTAACTCAGGGTTCCACCAGGAAAACCTTTAATTTTATTACTTAGGTGCCTGACATGGAAGGCAGTTGCAACTTTAGTTTTCACTATGGGATATGGATCAAGATTAATGGATCACTAGCTGAATAATGTTTCTACTTTTGAGTATTGACTGTCTGTCAGATCTGTTGTTGAAGGATATTACTCTCTTCTCAATATAATTTTCCCTTTTAGAAAGGGAAAATTTGAATCACTTATCAGAGTGGCTAAAAAGGCATCTCTAAATTCTAATTCTAAATCCTCAGCTAGTATAAACTAAGTGTGTAGGAAGAAGAAAGAAGCATTGCCATATAACCAAAGGAAATGTGCCCCCATGCCCCCATCCCTTTCTGAAGCCACAGCCTTAATCAATCCTTTTGAGGGATCCCCTGCATTGTGTCATAACACTGTTTATGACACCTCACATGCACACAGATATCTGTAATTTGTTATGATGTCTGGTACCTCCAGAGACACAGAGGAGAGCACCAGGTGTGGTACCTCTTCCAAATTAAGGAATTAATTTGTGCTACTTTCTCTGCGTGGCTGTGTTTCATAATTTTGACAAATGGTTATCACTGGTAATCACAACTGTTTGGTGACATTCATCTCAGAAAAATTACACCATATTGTATTTTCTTCATAACGTAAGGTATCAGGTTCCCAGGCCTCTGCCAGCGAGTATTTCACTGCAAATTTGTGAAGGTGAATGATTTAAACTGGTGGGTGAGAAGCTGCTATTCTGAAAGCCACTGAAGCAAAGAATTCACCACAAACCAGTTGTTTAATTATTTTCACAAGGACCTGGATGGTTTTAGCAGCCCAGCGTTCTGTACTCCCGCAGTCATAATGCAATCAGTATCCAAAAGAATTTGTTTAAAGATAGTTTGAAAATCACTGATCAAACTGTTGTCTCTGTCAAAATTTCAAACAAAACACTCCTGCCTCATAATGCCAAAAAAGAAAGCTATGTCACTACAGGGTCAAAAAACTCCTAGCTAACACTATTGTCTACTTAGGGTTTTAAAGGTATGTTAAAAAGCAAAAGGCAAAGAACTGAATGAATGCTATATTGACGATGGTTATTCAGAAATTTAAGAAAATACACTTAAAAAAGTGACAATGTAGGTAATGTTACAGACTTTGCGTGTGGCTGAACTTAATATAAGAAATTAATATGCAATGGCTCAGACCTGCTGCACTTATTACAGGTACATTAGTAACATGTTTTGCTAATTAAGTTTAACATTTCTATTTCTCTCCCAGCCCAGAGTGTTTCATATAGCTTGATGAAAATCTGGTCATCCAGAAGTCAGCCAGATAGAATCACAACAGTATGATGTAGACAGATAAACAGGACAATATCCTGGATGTGTGGAAAGGTTCAAATGTTGTATCTCACTACAGAAAAGCAAGCCTAGCTCTCTTCTCTCCTGGGAAACATACGTACAGTCTTTGACATTATATTCCTCCTGATTAAAATCAGCTTAAAAATTGCATATGAAAGTAATGTTAAGATAAACTTCAAAACACCAGTACTTGAACAAGACTTCAATGAAAGTATGAGAAGCTAAAAGCTTTGGACAACTTTTCTTCAGTGTTCATTCATAATTGCTTCAATGTAGGTTTTGATATAAGAATCTCATCACCGTTACTCAGTGGCAAGTGAGGACATCTTAGAAATGAAAAACATAGTAAAGAAAAACACCCATGGTGCACCCTGTGTCTTGCGAGGAAACTTCTCTTGGCAAATTTGGAACTACAGGAGAGCGTCCAGCAAGCATGACTTCACCATCTTTTGAGCTGCTTACTTACACCTCCTTCCAGACAAGGTGAATAGTTCAGTTTCAGTAATTGCTAAGAACCACAGAGGTGAAAAGGAAAAAAGCAAAACAAAACAAAGAATCTGAGGATGGCATAAGAATCTGGAACAGTTACCAAAATGGGCATCAGGGCTCTAAACAAACAGTTTTACAGAGCTAGCTTTAAGTGCCAAGCAGTAAAATAGCTGAGACACATTTGTTCAGTTCATTTCCTCTTATTAATGCAGGATCTGGGAAGTGGTGAATGAATTCCTTGAATTGCTTTCTTTGCATGCATGACTTTTGTTTTGTCTATTAAACTGTCTTTTTCTTAACCCATGACTTTTATTACTTTTACTCTTCTGATTGTTTTCCACATTGCTACCATTTGATTTAAAGACAGAAAAGCAGAGAAAGCTAAATCTCTGTGTACAAACTGAAAAGAACTTTGAAAGTTCAAAATATACCCAAAAACGAGATTAAAACCAAACAAGGTTAGATGCTGGTGCCAAAAAATTGGTGTATTTTATTCAATAGCAAAAGAGGCAGAAAGAAAGGGGAAAGGAAAGAGAGAAAGAGATAGAGAAAGAAGTGTGCGTGGGGGATGGGGGGACAGGGAGTGACAGGGGTTAGGTGGAAGCACATCATCCATCTGACAACGTCTCATTGTCCCCCTCTACCTGCTCTTCTTGGCAGCAAGGGTCTGCTGTCGCTGCCACCACATCTGCCACATCCACCACATGCCAAAGAGTATAGAATTCCTTGGATTAATATACACTTTGGGCCAGGTGGGAATGCCCAAGTGCCCCTCTTCCAGGGGGCCAGTTTTACACCGTCCCTTGCAAAACTGTCACATCATCTTTGGTGTTCTGGTGCAGGTTTGGGGGCCCTTTGGGGGCCCTTTGATGGGCTGTGTCACCCCCTCTGCTGTGGATAAGCTTTCCCTGGTGAAGGGCCCCTCAGCTGAGCTGCTCTGCACATCGATGGCTGGGCGGTCACTGACTCTGACCAGGGATTTTCCAGCACACACCCAAAGCCTCTCTTCCCCCAGTCTGGTGCGAGGGTCTGTGCAAGCTGGGAAGCTGGTAGCCCTGGGGCTGTCATCTCCTCCCTGAAGGTGTTAGGCTTCTACTTTGTACAAATCCCTGAGCTGTTACTTTATCTTCATCGGCAAATGGGTAGGACCTCACTTTGAAGGCCTATTCAGGGTGTGGTGGTATTCTTTGCAGCTTTCATAATACAGTTCTGCTATAATAAGCAAAAGTCTTCTGAGTCGTAAACTATGATATTTCAGTCTCTGACATACATCCCATCAATAGAAGTGAGGGAGCAGATGTGTGGTTGTCAGTTGTGGGGTGGGGTTAAACCATGAGTGTCTTAAATATCAAAGTTTTCTTTACAGTTACAATTATTTTTATGAGTCATAAAATCTACATTTTAAGACCCTGTTTCAGAATGATACCTCTAAATCTGTGAGAAATTCTGTGACACTAACTTCTAAGTAAAATATTTATTACATTTATCATTTGAAGTGCCACAGTATCAACACCTGATAACCACATTATCAGCTTTAAAAATATATATTTTCAATACAATTGCTAAACAGTGAAATAATGAAATCAAATGTGTTCCTCAGGCATTCAAATGTAACTCTTTGTCTAAATATAGAGAAAACCTTTCTGTCTCCACCCTTTCAGAAAAGCACTACAATATTAGGAAGCCATTTATTCAAATTGCAGAGTTCAGTCACAAATTTTATGAAAGTTAGTGGGGTCAACAAAGGAATAAATTCTGCTGTTTACATGCATTAAAAAAAAAATCAACATCAAGTCTACCAATATCAAAAAAGCATCACATGATTCATAAAGCAATACTGAATACAATAGTTTT
Organism: Rhabdornis inornatus; assembly: GCA_013397075.1. Lineage (NCBI taxonomy): Eukaryota > Metazoa > Chordata > Aves > Passeriformes > Rhabdornithidae > Rhabdornis > Rhabdornis inornatus. Next base: position 859,271 of record VWZS01002239.1, on the reverse strand, counting down.
GAAACTGTTGTTTCAAATGACTTTAATGTAAAATGTACTATGAGTAAAATGACTATGTGCAATTAATCAAGTAGCAGAAAATATCACAGGAAAAACCCCGTTTGTGTAGCAAATCACTTGATATAACATTTTTTTAATGTTTTTTTATGGCGGTATTGTAGCGTTGAAACAGGTATTGGCCAAGATGTGAAAATTTAATAAGTTAATACTTGGGGATTGTAAGACTCAGCATCACATTATCCTATGAAGGTTAGAAGGTCCTATGGGAAATATGATGGGAAATAGTAGTGGATAGGTTCAATTATTTTTTTGTTTCAGTCCTCATATAATTGTAGCCAGCATTTGAGTAGTTATAGGTTGTCCAAGAACATCTGCATCCCCATAGGACTCAAAATCAACATTTTCCAGTAAGCTTACTAAAGTAAATCTAACAAATGTAAAACACCGTAAAACACCAAATGTGGTCGTTATGCTGTCCCACAGAAAGACTGCAGAATTTTTCAAGGTCATTATTCCCATGTCCATAGCAGCCGAAAATTTGCTAAACCAGAACAGCTGCCCCTCTCCCCCCTCATTTGGATTAGATTAATACAGGGCAAATCACAAACATTGATCCAGTCTTTTGTGTCTTAAACATGAACCTCCATAACAGCCAATGTAATCACCAATATCACCTATTCTGAGATAATGAACAAAAAATCAATTACAAAATTTACTCCTGCAGTGCTTGAATCTTAAAACATCTTTTATCTGCTGCCAAGTTTGAAAGACCTTTGCAGTTCCACCTGGTTAGAAATCTTCTAATTTCCAATTCTAACTTTATACCTGAGTAACTCATTTACTTTGCTTTGGTCAGGTATCTGTACTGACTTTTAGGTTTAAGTAGTTCTATTCCTTCCTTCACATCTACCCCTTCACATCTGAATGAATTAATCAACCCCAATTTCGTTATATTTTTTTTTCTAGCTGAGGCTGTGCAAGCCAAGTTCTAAACCTCTCTTGCTCAGATAAATATTGCATTCCCCTAATTACTCTAATAGCTTTTTCCTACACGCTCCTTTATTATGTTAATCTTTCTTGAAAATAGGTGACCAAAACTGTATGTAGCATTCTGAACAAGGTCTTAATCAGTGCCTCGTAAAATGAAATTAGTATTTACCTGGCTCTGCTTAAAACATTTTTTAATCTTTTTCAGAATTTCACAGTCCTCTTTTACTATTTAAGCACCACAGTTATTTGATCATTTGTTAGGTCCTCACTTATTAGGTCCTCAGTTTAAAAAAAAACAAACAAAAAACAACATGTTCTTAAATTTATGTTTTATGTAAACTCATTTAGTTTTCATTACTTAAGGGATAATGATTTGTTGGAAGAATTGTTCATGTATAACATAAGTAGTATTTTTTCTCATTTATTAATAGGTTACTTGTCTATAAAATATGAAAATAAAAACTTACTCTCAATGTCAAGGAAATAACATTTTGAAGAAGTTCCAGTCCATTTCCTGATGAGACTGGAATTGCATCCATTCTTACAGAGTAAGATTTTTTTTGAGAAGAAACAAGGAATAAGAAAAAAAAGTCAGGAATACTAAAAAAATAGACAAGTAATAAACTATTAAATATACCATACAACTTCTAATGTATTCCTAGATTGCAGAATGACCTTAAAGTGACTTCAAATATTCTACTATTTTAGGTGAAATATGGATGACTTCACTGCCTAAAGGTTTGGAAAGCCTGTTAAAAGCTGGTGACATCACAGCAATGGCTTCTCTCACTTCCAGAGATCGTGAAAGATATATATATCTCGCTCTGCAAGGAGGAGAGTACAAGCGCAACACTGTAAACTTCTGAGCTAGATTATCTGTCAACTTAATGCTCCTTTGAATGACTGGCATGACACTAATGAGCCAAAATAAGTACATGACTCATTAAAGGACAGTGTACATTAAAGCGCGGCAAGATTTGAAATCAGAAAATAAACTTTTACAGAAAATTTGAATTTTTCTGGTCCAAAATGCTTTCCTTTTTCTTGTCCAAAGTTTCCTCTTTTCTTCTCTTAGCCAGCAGACTTTTTTCTTTCCTTCCCAAAACCAAATTGTACCAAACAGTGAAGGGCTTATAAACCACACACATTTTCTTCTTCCATTCCTACCTACTCTTCCTCTTTCACATTTGAAGTTCATGGGTCTAACTTTTTTGAAGACTGATTCTTACAAGCTGGTACAGACTGATTTTTAGTTCAGTTCCTACTTTTACTCTTTCTTCCAATGCAGGATGTGAGGCCACAGTTGAAACACTAGAAAAACCTTAGTCTGGTAGCTGGTTCCTCGTTTCTTCCTTGTGCTTTGTTTAGTGCTTTTCCAAGTGGTTTGTAGCTGTGTTACCGAGGAGTTCATCACACAGTAATTCTGGGCAAACGAAACTAAACTCAGTCTTTTTTGACAGAAAATACAGGCATACTCAGGAATGGCTGCAAGTGCAGTAGCTGCAGGGCCTGACCTGTCTTTGTTCCTTTTATTTACTGTTCTTGATGAAAAAGCAGTATTCGCATAGGTGTTGTGTTCCTACCTGTTCAAGACAACCATGACCATCTTTCCAATGTCATCATTCAAAACTGTTATTGAGATCCAGGTTAGCAGATTATTTCCCCACAGCATTATGAACAAGAATAACTGTATCTGATGCTATGAAAATCTGAATGATAGATCCAAATAATGTCTCACAATAAAAGATAATTACAATCTAATGTCAATCTGAAAAGTTCAGGATGGCTTTGGGCTATTTCTTATTCCCAGCTATAGTCAAGGAGCATTTTCATTCTGCTCTTATTTTCCATGAAAGCTAATAATTTGTCATAATTGATAAATGTGTGCTGCTAACAGCCTCCTAAAGAATTTACGCTTATTCATGGACCAAGGTAAAAATCTCTGGCATTTCAATCACTCAGCTCAAACTAAAGTATAGCAGGCATGAAACTTATTCAAACACTTTTATTTATCCTGTGTCATCCGTAGTTCTACTACGCAAAATATTATCACTGATGAAAAAGTTCAGTTTCCAGCATGAATTTTTAGTACAAAAAGAAAAATAGAACTAATTTATTTAACAACTAATCATTTTCTCAAGTGTCCTCTTTCATTTCCTTCCTTCCTTCCTTCCTTCCTTCCTTCCTTCCTTCCTTCCTTCCTTCCTTCCTTCCCCTTTCTTTCTCTCACTGTCCCTCTCTCTCTGCTGTTTCCTTGTATTTCTACCACCATGCTTGTTACTATCAGTTGGGAAGAAATGTCCACCCTTCCCTAAATAAAAATCTCAAGAACTTGGGCCATTTTAAAGGGAGAAAAGTCTGCTTATCTGCTGGACAAATAATTTGTATGCTCTAGAAGTGTTAACTAAAAATTATTCTTCTATGAAACTGTATGAAATTGTTGTATGAAACTGTTTCTGTAATAATCCTCTTTTACTTGTGTACCATACTGTAGATTACATGTTACAGTGAAATCTTAGTCACTATTTATAGCCAATAACTACATGCATAAAATGAATGTTCATGTATTTAATTTAAATGTACAGGCTGTTGATTTTTTTTTGAGGTGAAAGTATGAAATCAGTGCTAGAATTTCAGCTGAATTAGAAATCTCTAAAATTACAGATGTCATTTCCTTCCTTATCATTTAATCCACTGAAAGTTAGGTTCCAGAACTAGTTGAATTGTTTATTATTTTATATGTCACAGAAACTGATAAGCTTCTCTACAGAATGATTCATTAATCTATCCTCACTATCTGGATAGCATAAAACATCTTTAAAAGTGTCCATGTTTTTTCACCGAATACAGAACGGCCTTAGACTAACTATTAAAGTTCCAATTTTTTTTTAGATGAATCCGCCTTTTTGCTGTTTATTCAACTCTTCCTGCATTATTAACTGGATGTGCAGTGATAATGACACCACTGCCCATGATTTCTGATTGAGCATTTCAACACTACCTATTCCCTGTCTCTGCACAGAGATAAGTACACCATGTGCTGATTTTGCCAACGCTCAGCAAAGTTTGTTCCTGTGTCAGTGCTCCAGACAATGATTCAATATGGTCAAAATACCTGGTGTTTCTATACATGCAAAATTTGAAAGGGGATGGCAGGAAGGCTTATAATTCAGGTTCAAGTAGTTCTTTGCCAATAACATACTGAATAAACACAGAGATATTTTTCATCTCTTTTAGCAGTTATTTCACTGATGTAAAATTCTGTTGTGTAATGCGGTGTCTTAACAATGCCACAGTGCTAATATTCCGTGGCTGGTAATCTGGCCTGCTACATGAACAGCTGTAAAATGGTTTTAGGAGGTTACAAAGTTGTCATTTTTCACTCTAGATTGGACTGTTTTCCTGTAATAAGAAGTCCTTCTGAGTAGGAAGTATGGTATCATCCTTAAAAGCAACTTGAAATACATTAGCTCAGCACAACAACTAAGTTTGACATAGATTTTCTCCCAGAATACAAATTTTGACTCTAATTGCATTACAGCTTTATTAATTTCCCAATGTTTCCAGCATGGTTTTATTGGCATACTTTTGCAAGTCATTAATTGTGCATTCTGCCACTCTAGTTTTAATGACATTGTAATTTATTCCAAGACTGCTAGAGAAATGAACTGTATAGTTTTCATTAAATGGCCTGAAAAAAAGTAATAAACACAGAAATAAATACTTACTAATAAACAGATTATTTACAACCATTTCAAAACACTGGAAATATCTCTTGAGAGAAAAAAAAAAGAAAAGACAAAATACAAGCGAAAGTTTGAAGTCAAAATTTATTTTATAGGAAAAATAAAACATCATAAATCTTATCAGAGCTTTCCATCAAATTATTTTTCTCTTCCTTTAAAACTATAGTACCAATGGAAACCTGAAATTTTATTTGTTTTGAACTATTTGTTCATAGTACTTCCTGGCCTTATAAATACAAACAAACCCTTGGAAATCTCTCATGAATACCTCTAGATGTTAGTCCTTTTTCATGGCCTCTGAAATATGAAATAACAATAATAGTAATTTCAACCTTTTTTCTTTGTGGAAGTCATTTGATAGGAACATTCAACAGAAGTCCAAATATAAAAGCAAATCTTGAATGGTGCATGGAATAACCCAGGAAAACATAATAAGGTATGTCTCAAGACTGAATAAGAATGGAAAAAATGTGGCTAAAAAAGACTCAAAAGAAACCTTTCAGGCTACAATGAAGGAAAACTGAAGAGTTGGACTGAAATACATTTAAATGAAAAAATACAGTCAAGCATCTGCATGCCACCGTTTAACAGAGTGGAGAGAGTAGGAAAAAGGACTTGAAAGCCTTAAAGGACTTAAATGTTTAAGGGATTCAAAATGAAAGTTTACCTAAGAATTTCAGCTTGAATACTGGTTTATTAATGATTTTATTCAGTTACACTCTCTCCTTCTCTTTTTCCTTCCTCTCATCCTTCCTTTATTCTTTTCTTCTTTTCTTTGATGTGGCATTGATCTGGAATAGATCCTCAAAGTGTCTCTTCACAACATCAACTTATGTCTGAATAAAATCAAACTATCAGGTCTATAGCCATTCTGGGGGCTAAGCAAATTCCATGTAAGAAAAGTGACTATACGTGTCAGCAAATTTCCCAGAGTCTGTGTAGCAAAGTAATTTTGTGATTGTTGCCTTCTCTGGATCCGTTTAGTCCTCCACAGACAGAAGGTCTCCAGACAGCTTCAGAGAAAACAATACAAGTTCCAGGCTTTTAAGTGAGAGAGCTATTTTTGATTAATGGAGAAAGAAAGGATGGCAAGACGTAACAAGTCCATGACATCTATTTTCTCTTGATTATAGCAGTTCTTCTATAATCTCCCAATACATGTAATAAAAAAAAAAAATTAAAAAATTAAAAATTAAAAAAAATATGAGAAAGAAAAAGGTCCCAGAAGTCTACAATTTGCATAAAGCTCCAGAATCGTGCAATCTTCCAAATGTCTGGATTCTGCCTGAATTTGGCATTGGACTGTACTGGCCTAGAACTTCTTAGGTGATATAATTTTGACACCATAATGATTTTACACAAAAATTTATTGTCATTATCTTCAGATAAAAAGTTGGAAGGACTTTTATTTCTTCTGAAGTCTGAAATGCTGTGCATGAAATCCATCAGCTTATATGACCATTTCTACCATTTCTATCTTTACCTTTATTCCCAGTTTAGTGCCTGAGATTTTTTTTTGCAACTGTCCTTCCAAAGCTCTGAAGTCTAGCAATAGTAACATATTGTAAAGTTTTTTCCTGATACAACACACAATATCACATTATGTCTTTATTCTATTTCCTTCGGGCTTTTTCTGAGAGTTTCTGAATTGCTTTTGAGACACCTGATCATATTTTTGAAGAAACTTTGTTGTCCCTTTTTATCATTTTGTGATCCTTCACGAAAAGGTTAGTTTTAATCCCTGAATTCTTTCCTGTTAGGCTACATCTCATAATTCCTTTAATACTATTCTCATATTTCTATTTCTCTTAAAATTTTTCCATGTCTTTTTTTTTTTTTCGCTTATTGTGACACTGATTAACTTTTCCTTATCTGTTATCACCAATATTACCAACACCACTGCTATAGGCATCCTTGTTTTTTTTTCTTGCATGTCTTTTGATAATCTGCAAAATCCTGCAACTCACTTCAGAAGTACCTACTTCTCACTAGAATGCATCTTATAAGAGTTTGCAAAAATAATGCATTATAAATAAAATGCAACATTGTTTATATTCTTTTTCTTAATTTTGTGCAGGCACCAGCTGCTGTTCTTGTGAATAGAGTTATTAGGAAGCTAGAAGTGTCAGAAGACAAAAAAGCAAGAAATTTCAATAGGAAGATATTTTTAAATCATCTAAAAGGCCAAGGCACAAAAAAAACCCCAACCAAAAAAAAACCCAAAACCCAAAAACTGAAATAGATTTCTAGCTATTGTAAATAATAGACATTCAAGCCCCTATCTAAATTTTTAGAATTTTGGGGAAGAATTAATTACTCAAAGGAAGCCTGTATTTGATGAGTTGTCTAATAACATGCTAAAATAATTTCTAAAGGGGCTATTTTTTACCTCCTATCATTAATTCAGTTGCAGCTGTCTCCCTCCTTTGTAATATTCAATCTCTAATGCTTTTCCTCTAAATTCTATGTTTATAAGAATGACTTTTGTTTTCAGGAATATTGTCTCATTTGTGAGGAAAAAAGAGAATATACCCAAGAATTTTCTTTTCATGCATAGCACATCAATCTTTCCTTGTTTTATGGTTACTACTTGTGCTTCCAGAAAGTAAACCATTACCAGACATTTCAGAATTAAAATATCATTTATGTTTTAAATCACTTCCAAAATGTCTTTCAATCATCAAGATTTGTCTTCATAAAAGGCTTGCAGGTTTACTGAAAAATTACAATTTCACAGCATTCATCAAAGTGCTTTTGAGAAAGACAATATCCTGAAGGTAAAAATCCAATTACATAGTTTCCATGAAATTAGCATAGTTAAAGTTATTTTGATTCCTGAGGGGTTCATTTTTTACATTTCTGAAAAAAAGAAAAAACATGATACAGTAAAATTTACAATAAAGTAAGAGTAAGGCAAATTTCAGATACTTCTGGGAAATCTCATAGCTGTAGCCAAAATCTGTGATAGTTTCAATAGGGTCATGTAGAATTTCCGATTGTTCCAAATTTGAATTTAACTGCTTTCTCCTAAGTAATTTTTGCTTCCAAAGAACAAATTGATCATTGCATTAGTTATAAAGTAGAACATGATAATATATAATTCCATGTGGAAAATTTTGTAGGAATTAGGAAAAACAAAACACCAGGACAGATCGATCATAAGCAATCAAACAAACTGTTCTGATCTAGATAAATGCTCATTAAGCTCTCCAAAATTCAAACATATATCCAGACTAATCTAATTCTCTCTCATATAGTTTTTTTCATTCATGTCTGGAAAGCCAGGTATTGGGATCCTATTGAGAGGCATGTGATGGAGAAGACTTTGAAAGAAAATATTTCAAAAAACAATACCAAGCTAAGCTGATATCTGATGAATTTTTAATAAGTATCAAAATTCAACTCCTCTTCCAAAGTATAGAAAAGAGTACATAATATGGAAAATTAATAACTATTTTTTCAGGTACAGAGAACAGTGTGGTCCCGTTTGAGTGTCCTCTTCCACAGGCTAAACAATTCCAATTCCTTTGATTTCTCCTTATAAGACACATTTTCTACAACCTTCACAGACTTTGCTGCCCTTCCCTCACATGAGAAAACATGACAGTTTCTACAGAAATGCAGAACAAACCCAAAGATTTAGCTGGGCAATAAGAACTTAATATTTTTGAAGAAAAATAAATGCAAGAGTTGAAAACAAGTCACATAGGAAATTTATATTTTAGTCATAGAAAATGAGAATAACTTAATATAAATTTCATATACTTGCAGTGCAAATTCCAACATCTAGTCTAGTCTTGTTTTCTATTAAATTTAATGGAGTGAATAAGGCTTTTCAGGATTAATTCAATAAACACTATCTGAGATATCTTTTTTAAGATGCATCACATTATGGCTAGATCCAATTAGAGCTACTGTGGTAACTGATTATGATTATTATATGAGACAGTACAGCTGACTATTGTCCAAATAGCTTTAGGAATGGATCATTTCCATAGTAATCTTTGTGTAAGAGTATCTCCATTCTTCACAATAAATCTGTGAAATCTATTAGGCACATATGGTAAGTATAACAGTTCAAAATTAGACTACAGATATTTCTGAGGCTGTGTGGAGAGAATGGTATCAGTCACAGATACATTTTTGGATAAAAAGCTGTAGAAATTCTCTGTGTAAAATACACTTTATTGTTTGTTATAGGTCTTTAACAAAAATTTCAAATTTGGACCTGAAACACATCAAAATGCAGGGTTTTTTCAAGGTCTGATTTTGGGTTAATTTTATGGTTTTTATAGGTTAACCAAAACTAACTATTCATGCACTAAAATCGTTAATTTTTGATTTATTTTTATGTAAAAGGGAAAAACAAGCAAGAAAAAACTGTACTTATTTGGAATCTCTCAAAAACTCAAGAGAAATAGTTTTAGATGAAAGTAATTTCGTGGTTTTGGGTTTTTTTTCAGAAGTTAAACTTGAGGCAGAACAGACAATGTTTCATTTTATCCTAAAAAATTGTGCAATTTAATAATTATGAGAACATGCTGATCGTGACTCATTGTAGGGGTTTTCTTTATGTACTGAAGCTCTTTCTTTCCTCACAGTATATAAGGCCATTAATCAGCTCTTGAGCTGCTGCTTTTAAGTTTAGTCCACCTCAGAAAAATACATAATGTAATTTAAAAGAACATGATGGACACAGATATGTAAATGAGTAACCTGGACATTGTTACATTAGGACAGAAATTATTGCTTCTAAAAGGCAATTTTAAACAAAAATGTGATCAAATCCAGACATCAGAGGAAAGGAGAAAAACCCTCAACTTTTCGATAAGGTAATTAAATTCCAGATCTACAGATCAACCAATTGGTCAAAGATCAGCACACGTCCCAAACTTCTCCATGCAGTAGATCAAATTTACTCTTTTTTCATGAACAAATCTTTTCCATTTCTGCTAAGTTTGATCTTCATTTTATACAGTGCTTAGTGATTTTTAAGGGGAAAACATTCTGTAATAAAATTTGGACCACTGTGGAATCATAGGGGTAAATACAACTTGTTAATGATGGAAAGGTTCTCAAACAAATTTGGTTCCCTACTTAAATGTAAACTTTAATGGCAGTGTTTAAATCAAAATCTACCTCAACATATCTGTCTGTAGAAGCAACAGGAATTCTAATGCAGTATTTTATAACAGATAATACAGAAATACAGAAGTTTATAATTTAGGAAGCCAGGAGAGAAATTCCTTTGTTACAGTGTCTTTCCCCCTACTTTAAGGAACACATTGTATGGTTTCCTTTTGCAAACTTATCAAGATACATATTTAAGTTGGTTTCCCTGTTAGAAGACTGTTTCAAAATCTCATTTTTCTGATAGTTAATTTTCACTCTGAACTGATTTTTGTGTAATTTACTTGCCTTTGCTATACATGTACACAAAATAAGTAGGTACTTTGGTCAGTACATTCTTGGGTGCAATAAAAAGTCAGGCAAATCTGCCTGCACCAAAACTCTAGAAAGTCTTTTCACAGTTGTCTTCTTGATGCTGAAGAAGAGGCATGCAGAACAAATTATCAAGTTTGTATGCATGTTTCCAATCATGCAGCATTTTCATAACCATCTCATATGCTTTGTTTCACTGGCAGCCAGACACTGAGAAAACAAGCTATACCTTTTTCTAAGAGAATGCTAAGCATAGTAATTTGTCCTTTTCGTAGGAATAGATGACTCCTGCTGCAGCAAATGTTGCCAACGTAGGAGACAATACATTCTTATTTATTTTACCATATGATTGCCATATTCAGGGGAAAAAAACCCCAAAACCAAAAAAAACACAAACAAAAACACAAACAAAAACACAAACAAAAACACAAACAAAAACACAAACAAAAACACAAACAAAAACACAAACAAAAACACAAACAAAAACACAAACAAAAACACAAACAAAAACACAAACAAAAACACAAACAAAAACACAAACAAAAACACAAACAAAAACACAAACAAAAACACAAACAAAAACACAAACAAAAAAACAAAAAACCAAACAAAAAAAAAAAACCACAAAAAAACCCCAAATAACAAAGAGGTACTTTATTACCTTTCTGTAGTTTACTTGGATGAGCAGTTGACTAATCATGTATAAAAAATTATTATTGGCAGAGTGATGCCCCATTTTTCAAAGTTAATTTATACAATATTATATTTGCTTTTGCAGTGCTGTTCTGGTTCTTTCCTTTTCTCTCAAAGAATGATCTTTTGAAATTAAATTTTAGTAATACCAAAGCACCTTGTTCATCTTGAAATAACTTTGCAAACTAATAAATCGATACGTAGTAATTGTCTTTATAATGGGCTTTCTTCCTAATGGACAATTGAAACACATTTCAAAGTATTGAGTGAGTCTCAGAACATATTAATATTTATATTTCTCTGAAAGTTCTGCATTTTAAACTTAATGAGGATAGAATTGGATCACTAGAGTAACAAATTAATCAGCTGATAACTCGATCAGTTAGAATGATCTTCCTTAGAGAAAAGGTGTCTAAAATTTCAATCAACTGAATGTGTGTTTTGTTAGATTGAAGGTTAGTAACTCGAGGAAAACATGACAGGTTTTATAATCTGCTATTTGCTTTGGCTTCCTAAATGTCAGGAACAGTTGGAAATAAGATGTACAGTTATTCTGTGGTAGATACAGTTTTGTATCACTGTCAAATTAACATTACAGCTCTTCTGAACCACCAATCCTTAAGGACAAATCTCAGTCAATACATAAAGAGTTAGTTGGAATTGGGATTATTTGGACTGTAAAACTCATCCTGAACGTTAGGTTGCAGATTATGAAAAGCTATACAGACTTAAAAAAGCAATTATTTTTGTTTGGGTGTTGTGCTGCAACTCTGCTTTTCCGGAGGCACAGTGGTTTGTCATCCCCAAATTTTTCTCTACATAGTGGAAGGAAGCAAAATGGAGACCACCCCAGCCACTCCCAAAGTAGGGACTCAGGCTTCAGAGACAACGTATGCTCAAGAGGACAAATTATAAGGCAACTTTCCTGGAGTCAAGGAAAAAGAATAGAAATCAAAGTAAATACTCCCCTTGAGGGTACAGAAGAATTATGTGCTCTGAGGGCTGGTGAAAAGAATGAAAACAATAAATGTTTTAACTCCGAGGGTGGTTTAGATTTAATAGATTTGAAACACTGAAATCTTGTGACTCTCTTAAAATGAAATATTACAAAAGTTGTCTCACTGGGCACACAGTTCTCAAAGGTCAGCTGAAGGTAAGCTCTTGACACTCAATTGTCTACTTTTTTTGTTATGCAGTGGGGGAATAAAGAAAATCAAAATTTTCAGTGACACAGAGGGTAAAGTACTTAATAATCAAAGTGTGCTAAAATTTTCACTGAGAGAATGTTGAAAAAAAGATAAGGTTTATGAGTGTAACGTCTTGATAACAAGACACCCTTGATCCTGAAAAAATATTCCAGAAATGGTATTCTTGAAAGAAGGAAAGGACAGTGAAAATGGGTTCTGATTCATTGCAATAGGAGAGATGTCTGCCCACTAGTTGGTTTATTGTAGTAGAACTAGCTCCATATATTGGGAACATCTATAGCACATGAAAATTCAGTGTAATAAGAAAAGACTGATCCAGACACACAGGAAAGACAGACAAGTCTTTTTTCTGTCAACCCCATGGGGATATCACTCCCTAGACTGTAACTGCTCAAAAATAAATGAAGCTAAATGTGTCCCTGAAGTTTTAATGGCAAAATAAAATAAAATAAAATACTACAATAGCAAGTTGCTGTAGCTTAAATAGAATTACATCATATAATTATAATAATATATAAAATTTATTAGATGTAATTATTTGATACTTAAATATATGTGTGTACATATTGTCATGTATACACACAATGTGTATCCATGATGTATAAAATGCATATTATTTACATATAGTTGCATGTGTTTTATAATCATATAATGAAGTATTATACCATTATGCAAAATTACAAAATAATTTTTTGTAACAAAATGAATATATCATGGGAACTTAAAATTATATTTAAAGTGTTTATATCCTGATTAGAATAACAGAAGTATATCATGGAATGCATGTTCCACTAAAGTGGGTGAGGGTAAAATATTGCACTAGACAAAAATTTCCAGTGGACCTGGAAATAATCTAGGAAAAAAAAACAACCAAACTTCTTGAGGATACTGTGAAGAAAGGTTAGCAACCCCTCCTAAGCTCAGTTTTAATTTCCACAGAAATGCCATATACTGTATTTTGGAACACTAGCACTCTTCCCTGAATTAACTGGTTTCTTTGCTCTTCATTTATTTGGCTTAAACTAGTCCAGTATAAGGTTCTTGACAAATTAGAGGTCTGGGCAACCACCAGCCATATGAACTTCTTAACCCAGAGGGTGGTTGGGCACTGGAAAAGGGTCCCCAGAGAAGTGGTCACAGCACCAGCCTGACACAGTTCAGGAAGCATTTGGACAATGCTCTTACACACATGGGGTGATTGCTGTTCTGTGCAGAGCCGGGAGTTGGACTCAGTGTTTGGGTCCCTTCCAGCTCAGGATATTCAGTGATTCTATAATTACATGATTTCTCTAAAGCTTAATTTTCACTTCAAAGAAGAATAGCTCAAAGAGTCCACTGTTACAAATAACAGAGTTAATAAAACTGTCTGCCTTATAAATGAATTGTTAGTTTCAAAAAGACCTTTAATATTGTGTGCATTTTGACAGGAACTGACTGCTGCCTTATTCTCACTTCAGTTTCTGATAGAGTCATAAAAGGAATTTAAATGAAACATGATTGTGGGAACTATGATAAATATTTATGTTTTAAATGTATGGGTTTGGTTGATTGGCTTTATTTGATTTGGGGTTTTAAATGTTCAAATTGGATACTAATACCACTGCTGATTTTTTACTTTCTGATATGTTATTGGACACTAGATTTACTAGTGTCCTGTTACTCTTGATCCATAATGGTAAACCTGAACATGGCAGCAATAAAGAGCAGCGAGAAGAAAAAACAGGTTAATATTTCAAGCAAATGTAATTGCCACTAACAGTTGGAAACCAGAATATACACATATTTCCCAAAACTAATCAAAAATTTCCTTATATTTTGAGGCCATGAGTAATTCACAATCTTAAAAAGAATAAATGAAGCGAGTTCTCTATGAATACTTATATGAATAGTTTTGAAAATCCTTTTCAGTCCATGGGTTTTAATTAGGGCTGAAGTTAACAGAGTGCATGGAAACCGTTTGCACTAGTATTCTGTTAGATAAATAGTTTGTTCCAGGTTGAAATATGTCAAATCTGAATCCCAGAGAAGATGATTATCACTTTAGAGTGATTTTTTTTTTAGTTCATTACCCATGCTTTCTCCACTATGAGAGTAGTACTTTCTTTTTTCAGGGCTATAAGCACAGAACTCTAGTGAAAATGCAAACAAGAGGTTGTGCAGCAGCCCTAGTGAACTAAATTTGGTGAGTTTAGCATAGTCTTTGTAATCACACACACTGATTGATAAAATGGTCTGTGCAAATTTTATCTCTGCATACAAGGTCAACCATTTGCATTGCAATTAGTACAACAGAGCTGACCAGAGAGTGTGAGATAGCCACACTGCCTGACTGTGCGTGCCTGAAGGAAACTTTTCCAGTAAGAGCAGACTACTCAAGAAATTTTCTGTCTCCTCCCCCTCCTCAGGCCTGCTCTATGATCTCTGAGGTCCTGATAAGCCTTAACCAAACCAGCAGATCAGTGAGGAACCCCTTCAGAAAAGAAGGATCTATATAAGAGGTTTGTCTCAAGAGTGATTCTCTGAAATGTTACACACTGCAAGTGCAACTACACAACTCATATACTGAGCCACTGTCATCCCTACTGGGAAGAAACAGAGAAAGGAAAAAAAGAAAACTTTATAAAGCTTAATACGATCAGAAATTAAAAATAGGAGTATTTAAGAACTACTAAGTTGTACACAAAATTCCATATACATGAAAGACTCTATTTTAATTCACCCTTGTTAGATTAATTGTTCATAAAAACACATAGATGAGTAACAGCTTTAACTCCTGACCACATCAAGGGTTTATGGAGGCACTAGATACTCACAGGATGGTCTCAGTTCATGAGTAACTTCATGAACTCTTTGGGGATCCATTTGCTCCAAGGTATTAGAAATTACTAGGGGGGTGAACATGGATTGCTACTCTTAACCTGTGGTTGTCTTTGCAAACTAAATAGACTAAAAAAAAAATTCCATTTTCTTATAATTTTCTTTCTGCTTCTTACTGACCTAGAGTTTACAAATTCATGCCTGGTATGTGAGAGCTATGTTGCTAGCTTTCTTTTTTCATTTTTCTTTTTTTCTTTTTTTCTTTTCCACTAGCAAATTCATTTAGTGCAAATTCACTCAGTGCACTGGACCATCATAGAAGTATACAGAATTACAATGGAAAAAAAATTATGAACACCAGCCTTCTTACCAACTGTAGCAAGTATCTGATTAATATCTGCAGTTTTTGTGTGCCATAGTTTTCTCAGGGCAAACCTATATGGACCATAGTCTAGAATGTTTCTTCCATGCTTCATAATACTGAAATAAATTTAATTAAAAGTGAAAAAATGATAATCATACCAGTATTTTAAAAGTAATACCAGTTTCTTTATTAGTGACCTCATTGCTTACAGAAATGACAGATACTCATTTGAAAAAAAAATCAACTCAAAGATTATTTTCATCCCATGAATGAATATGCAAAAGTGCAATCAGAACACCGCTTGTGTGCCTCTAAATATAAAAATGCTTCCCTAGAGGTGGGAATACAATCTTAAAAAAATATCCTTGAGATTTGATGTTTTGCAAATAAAACACAAATGGCCTCTCAGTATAGTTCCAAATGAAAGGCCAATTAGCTGTATTTTAGAGATGTTTTCAAGATATTTTAATTTTTGCTAACTTTGTCAAATGCTCTTTCTGCAAAACAGCTGGATTGCAGTTCCAACTAAGGTTGATATGGATATTTCCTTCAAGATATTTTTGACAGATATTTTAAAGCAGAAATCTTCTATGTTAATACATTTTTCTCGCTGATTTATCACTATAAGTAATCACAGATTAATAAGATTAGCCACCTACAGGTGAACACGAGTGTTACTGGTGAGAGTTTTCATTTGGAATCTTACATAGAGGAAGCAAAGAAGTGTCCATTTCACGGAGAACTGCTTTAATACCCCTCATGATTCCTGGATATCAACACAAGCTTTATTACCTGCAGCCTGTGAATCTTTTTCGGTTTTTGTGCCTGGTACAGCTCATCCCTTTCTTTCTCCCCTCACAGAGGAGATGTTTAATGATACAACATACATTATATATCCTACAGTAGGAGTGCAATTTCTTCCACACTTAGGTCATGTCCAGCAAGAGAGGAACCTTGTTCCTTATTCTTTTGTGATGTTTTTTTCCACTTTAATTAAAGTGATTTTGTCTATAGCTTTTCTCTCTTTTTTTAATCTATCTTTTTCTGTGTTAATCCAATACAGCTAAATTATTGATGGCTTTAACTTTCTGATTCATCCTCTGAAATAGAGTCAGAGAACAGTAGTATCTAAATTAATTAACTATGGTCAGCTTAATTTTGAAAGGTTGCAGAGCTCTCCTTCAACTCTATTTCAAGAATTAAGACAAAACACTGATTCAAAATAAGAAAAAAAACACAAACATTGAAACTCATTTAGAGATTCATTGGCACCTTCTAAGCCATTAGAGCTGCCTAATAAGTCAGTGCAGGTGAGTCCATTATGGCCTGTGATGACCCACCAGCAGAGATGAGCACCTTCAGGCTAGCATGAGTGTACTTCCCCAGCAGGAGAGTTATCACAGCTGAGCTCCCTTGTGTAAGGAAAAGAAGCAGTCCCCACAGCTTGCAGGGTTTGCCTCTACGTGCATTAACCCTATTGTGTATTTGAATTTACTTGGTTCTTTTCCATATATTTTTAACCTATTTGCTTACTTTGTCTGTTATGCATTGTTTTCCCATTAATGTTTGACTGTTTACCTGCATTACAGTACACCTCCATAACAAGCTCCCATGGCTCCAATCTGCACAAGAAGGTTAAAATGTTAAAGATGTTCTCTCTTTCCTCATCACAAGATTCTGAGTTTAAACCTATTTCAGGGTTAAGTGTTTGGGAGTGGTAAATAATAAACATTTCTGAAGGCTTACTATCTTCTCCCCATGTGCCCCTGCTCTCCTTCCCAAGAGAAAAAAGGTATGAGGATGTCCAGTACTCAATTTTAATTTCTTCCTTGATATTTTTGGGTAATATTGATGTATGACAAAATAGATGTAAATGGCTCAGGAATAATATTAAGGTGCAAACCAGGAAAATATTTCAAGCTGTAACACTCAAGTCTGTAACAGTTTTCTAAGTAAGGGAGTTGGGACAAAGAGCTAAAACTTTTAAAGTTTGTTTCCCAAATATTTATCAAATGGATTATTTGTCACTGCAGAGGTAATACTGCAGATACTATATTCAGCCTGTGATGGGTGATTGACTTTTCTTAATTTTGAGACCATAATGAAGAGTTGAACTATGGTTTTGTGTCAATATTTCTACATTTCTATCTCAAAGCATATGCTTCAGGGTCTCTCAAATATACTGCCAGGTAAAATAAGGACTTTCCTTCCTGACTACCAACACCCTCACCCCTGCAAATCTAAAGTGGGGAAAATATGAGGAGGAAAATTGTCTTTTGAAGTATTAGAATTTTCTACAGCTAAACCCAGAAGAAACCATACTAATGATTACAGCAGAATTACAGTTCTGTTGTTATTTAGGAATGTTTTTAATTTAGCTGTAAATGAGAAGATCAGAAAGACATTAAGGAACAAATTTTATCCAGTTCTAATTTTCAAGAAAATAAGATATGCTTTCATTTTGTGATTTGCCTTTCTCTCTATCATAGAATGTAGTCTATTTTTGAAGGAATGAAGAACAAGGAAGATGTTTTAATGTTTTCTAGTTTATCCTATAAAACTAGAATTTTCTCCATGAAGAATGAAGTCCTTGGTGGCTTCAGGGAGGAAATTCTCAATGAGCCTGGATGGGAGCAGCTCTAGAATTCCAAGTTTTCTTGATACATCATTTAGAAATGTAATGCCTAAAATAGCACACTGACTAGGGGAAGGTATTTGTGTGAAGTAACAATAAGAGTTACATGCATGTTTGGCTCAGACCCAAACATTTAAAAATATGTTATGAATGTAGACATCTGCTAAAACTGCCTGACGTTATCCATTTTGTGTCAGAGTAAGAGTTCACCTTTTCTGGGTCACATGGAAACTAGCAACATCCCACTGTCTGAATACTTTTCAATGATTGGATGCAATAATGGTGGTTTTGTTCCTTCTTCACTGTGTGGTTTATCAACAAGAACCAAGTAGCAGGGGCAAGGTGATTGACTCTCCCTCCATGTTCCTAGAAATCATTTTCAGCAGAGATTTTTTGGTTGGGATTATTTACTATTTCAATCCAATGTGTGCCAAATGGCATAAACATACACATTCAATGCCTTTTATTGTTCAAAATAAAGAAATTGGTGTTTTTTAGCAGTAGTGAGGCTCTTGCAACAATGAACTCCCTGGAATGTTGATCTGGAATCTCAAAAAATAAATACTGTGGGGTTTTTTGTGTGAAAATTTGGATTTAAGTACCAGTATAGAGCTTAATTTATCAGCAATACTGTAAAGCTTTTAAATACCTATACTTCTCTCAGTTAATTTTGATTGTCTCCGAAAGAGTAGCTTAAGTAGCTTGTGCCTAATCACACAGAGGACCAGCCAGTGATAATTACAATTAAGCCTTTGCAGTAACATCTAGATACTTATGGCAAAGCTCACATTAAAATGGACAGTAAAAAACAAGCTGAAATGAATATAATTAATTGCATAGGGCTTGAAAGACCTACTGCGAATTCTTCTCTTTGTGCCAAATAGCTACTAAAAGTCCTGGATGCTGCTATTAGTTATTTGCAAGCTGTTCTGCTGGTTTCCAAATGTTGGTGATTCCCAGCTATGTTTCTAATGTGCAAAATAACAAAGTCCAGTGAAATTGTTACTTTTTTAAAATGCCAAGTTTGAAATAACCCAGAACCCTCTTTGCTCAATATGTTACATCTCCATACCCAAACCTACAAGCATTATGGGTATTGTAATTATGCTTTCCCCTGCACTATTTTTTCTTTTTTTCACTTCAAGGTTTTTTTTGTGAGTTTTGAAAAATATTGATGTTAACTCTCCTGTCTGTATTTTAGTACCTCAGACTACCATATTTTGGTGTATCTTTTCAATTCTCATTTTTATAGGTATTGTTCTGTTCTTTCTCTGTGGACTTATACTAAACTTTAGTCACAGAATGAAGCCCACTTTATATGCGTGGCTAGTGGTTTGCATGACAGTCAAGAAACATCACTGGGTCTGTTTCATGAATACACCAAATCAGTTCTTCTACAGGAAAAACTTCATTTTAAAGAACATGAAATTACTGAAAATACCATAAATTATTCAAACTTTCATTTAAAACTTAAGCCAGTCACAAGCCAATTAGTTCAAACAGTCAAGGAGACACAAAACTCATTATTTTAATACTTTTAGCATTACAAAGTTCCAGATAAACCAGCTAGTTCTCATCAAAATATCAGCCAAAACATGTAACAGCTGGAGCTTGTTTCACACTAACATTACTCAGTCATTTTGCTTGAAGCAGTTTCCTAAACTCCCTAATAACAGAGGTATGGACAGATAACAGCTTAGGTCATGACTTAGGTGTTTATGTCTTTCCAGTGATTACAGAGGAAAGCAAATAAGCAAAGTAACAGACAAGATGTTTAACTTTTGATGGTTAATGCTAGGTAAGATGAATCCTTTTTCCATTATCTACTTTTTTTCTTTACAGATATTTCTTCCTAGGAAACTTATTACATAAGATCTGACTCTGTACTCTCTGTGTACTTGAGGAATTGGCACAGTGGTATACAGTGATATGCTGTCTTCTGCCTGCCTTCAGCAAAATATAAATCATTTCACAAAACAGTCTAGAATGAGATGCTGGACTAGCTATTCCCAATGGAGTTATATCTGTTTCAAATATCAAGGGTTTTTGTAGTATTAAACTCATTTGGAAACATTAGCCATTCCAGAATAAGCCAAGCAGCATGGTAAAAGGCTTCTCAAAGCCAAATTATCTAATGCTTGAATTAAGAGTTATAGAGCATTCTCAGCATGGTACTAATTAGTGCTGCCTAAATCACCCACATACATCTATTGTAATTTTAACTGATGCTACACTACCAAGAATTACAGTTCCTTCAAAGCTATTTGAATGGTGTCTATTCTGCATTTTGCAGTACAGAAATGCCCACAGGCACACATATTAGAATCTGGATTGAACCTATGAGAGGGGTGAGTTCAGAAGCTTTCTACTGAACTAAGAAAATTCTTTCTTCAGTTTCTATTCTGAAAGGCTGTGCAGCCTTGCTATGACGTTCTGTCACTTGGAGACCTTTATGCTAAGAAAACATTGTTTACATTTAAGTCATTTTTATCCCTTCCAGAGCTTGTCCCAGACAAAGGTACTGCAACGATTCAGATGCCCTCAGGGATCTCCAACTCTAATTATTTACATGAGTGAGATTTTAAGACCGTAAGAAAGATTTTACATCTCAAAGGAAATTATATTGTAAAGGTTTTAAATGCAATGCTGAGAGGCTTCAAAAGAATTCCTACCAAGTGAGGCTTGTCTCAGTCAAACAAAAGTGGAAAAGGCTTGAATTTTAACTCTGGGAGCTTTTGCCTATTTTTGCCTGGATCTTTAATTGTATCTCATAATTTAGTATTTTATTTAGGCTCCAAGTAATGAAAAGTATTTGGACCTAAAGTCTCATCAACTTATCCAATAAAATGCTATTAAAATCTGAATATTTCAAATATAAAATAGTTTAGGAGAATTATGTGCTTTTAAATATTCAAATGTGAACAGGTAAAAAATATATTTTTCAAGTTTAAGGCAAACTGTCAAACAATTGAATTATTTTCCATGTCTAATTCTTAATCCACCTGTTCTTTTTTTACAAAATATTTCATTTTGGTTATTTTATAGGTATAAACATATATTTTTGAAACTATAGTTCTCAAACTAATAGTTTGAGAAACTAATTTGTTTATCAGGTTTCTTTGGGTGGGATAACCAGGGGGTAAACCATTTGCAATTTGACTAAAATATATTTTAAAAGAGAACTCTAAATAAAATCTGAAAAGTTGCATCAACTGTAAAATTATTAAAATCACTTAAATCACTTAGGTCATGGGAATAAGGACTACATGTGTGAATTCAACCAAGTGCATTTGTTCTAATTCAACGTTGGTTGCAAAGCAAAATGGAGTTCCTCAGTGGAAAAAAAAAGTCAAAAACTGACCTTAATATGCAGGAAACAATATACTCAGCCTTGATGTATTTTTAAAATATTGAGAAAAAAAATAAAGCTGATTGAATATTTTTTTTAATAAAAAATATCAGTGTCCAACACCAAAACATTTTTCTAAGTAGCTGTATTCCAGACCTATCTTCCCAGACATGAATCTTGAATTCAGGATGCTAATCTGCAAAAAACCCACGAACAAACCCCCAACCAACCAAGCAACCAACCAAAACCCCACAATAGACACACACAAAAAAACCAAAAAAATCCCATAGAAACAAACAAACCAAACAAACAAACAAAAAAGGATGAAAAACCAAAGCAAACCCAACAAAATACGAAACAAAGAAAAACACCCTTTTCAAGATCATGTAAATATATCTTTGATGTCAACTGTCTTAATGAAATTGCTGATTCTAGGTCTGCAGACAAAATATGTACCTCAGTCATTGAGATAAGTATCTATAGATATCAAAAGTGAAGAATAGATGTTCAAGAACAGGAAATCCCCACTTACACTGAAGCAGTACATGAATGTATAAAAATACTGTTAGCACTTTTTTTAAGTCCATAAAAGGTTACGGTGCTTCCTCTGTAATGTCATTCTGGGAATTTCAGAGATAAATGGGGGAGAACATCTTGGTGATTAAATTAGCACTGAGAGCTCTAACAACATGAGTAGGTCTGCTGTAGTGTGCTGTGTAAGAAATATATAGGTACTTCATTTACTCATCTTAAAGTGACATGCATTATTAATTCTTATTCTTCAGACAGTTTATAAAGGTGATTTAACAATCTTGCCATGCTATACATCATAATTTTTACTTTGCCAAATGACTGTAATAAATACAACACGGGAAAAAAAACAATTAATTTTTAAGTATGTTCTCATTGTGTCTGTCAAATACTATTCCAGAAAGTTTCACTGTACCTGACCAGACTGAGATTCCCTGCAATGGGAATTTGTTAGTGGATAGTCAGACAAAAACTTTCAAAGTTCACCATTATCTTTCCACCTATTTCTACTGTAATTTCCTCTGTTAATTTGTTAGAGGTTATATTTTTGATAGTACATTTACATTCCCTTCCTTTAGGAAAGGAAGAATTTTTCCACAGTAAACCAGGGGAGGAAGAGATTTTCCTTCATAGGTTCATTTAATTTTTTTTTTACTTAAGTAACAACAAAAATAAGGTTTACTTAATAGAGGGTAATATCAGCACCATATCAGTGAAGATGTTTCCACAGATATCAAAGCTGGAGATGGGTAGCACAGATTGAAGAGACTCATTCCTTTGTATACTTCATAGCACTGATAAATCAGAGCCATTTACCAATCAGGAATATTACATACCAGCTTTTTTTACTCACAAATTATAAGATTGCAATGCCTCTGAACCTGTATTTTCAGTAATTTTTAGTCACTTTGTGATTTCTGCATAAAGATATTTACTTCTATTCTGTTTGTCTTTCTTTTGTGTAGAAATTATATATAGTGGAATAGAGGACAGTAGGCAGTTTTAATGCTGTCTCAGATAATAAATTTCTGAGTGATGTAATGAAATAGCAGCCATGTGAAGCATCTGAATGAACATCATGGCCAAATCCACCACCCTATAAGGTTTTCTAATTATTGTTCTCACAGTCTTGAGTAAACCTTTTAAATTCTACATAGACAATAGTATAATTATGGTTTCTACTTTTATTCAGTACTGTTTAAAAACCAAGCTAGCAAAATTTTAATGTAACAAAAAGGTATTTGTTTTTTACTGAAGACAAATCATTTGCTGCCTTTAAATGTGATGTTAATTCTCCAAGTATGGCACAATAAAATGACATTCCATAAAGATAAGAATACAGCTAAATCTGATAAAAGACTTTAGATAATAGACTTTTCAAGTCACATTTCAAATCTGCAATCTGACTATTCAGGCAAACCTAGCCTTCCAGTCAATGGACTAGTCAGGATTTTGTAATGCAGATTAAGTTTTGCAGACTTTCAGTAAAACTCTTCTCAAGCAAGTGTAAACAGTTTCTCATTCCTTGTTTTCTCTTGCAAGCGAGTTGCACTTTGAGCAACAGTAGAGGAAATTCCAAGTTTCTTTTGGGCCTTAGAAAATGAAGTAAGTGAAAGTGGGTTTAACTTTATTTCATTTTTTGTTATCTTAAAGTGAGAGGCCTATTCTGACTGCGATAATATAACCTCTCTCTGAAATCAGCTGATTAAAAAAAATAATAAATAATAATAATAGCTGATAAAATTTTCCATGGGCTTACACATGCTATCCCAGAAAAGAGTCTATGAAAGACTTAGACTTTCCACTTCTAAAGCCATGCCAAAATCTTAGTTCAATTTGTTTGAAGAATAAATTTGTTTGATCTTTATTAATTTTTAACTATATTTCAGTAACCTTTGGTGCTTATTTATGCTCCTGAATAAGAAATAATACCTTATTCAGGCAGTATTAAAAAAAAATTATATGGTACACATAAATATAGTTTAACCACTGACAATTATTTCCTAAAATTCTACACTCCCATAAAGTTTTACCTGCGACGCCTAGGGTTGGGGTTACGGCTTGTGTTAATGTCAGGCCTAGGGTTACAGTTCAGAAAACCACAAAGCCCAGAGCTCCAATGACTCTGCAGCTACAAAAGGCATGCCAATGGCAACACATGACTGCCAAAACATGGCTCCCTCCACACATCTCTGCGTGGCTCCAGACTCACCCCCATACAGGTTTACCTGCATTGCCTAGGGTTAGGGTTACATCTTGAGTTAGGGTCATGCCTAGGATTAGGTTTTAGCTCTTAGCCCATGGACTCTGCAGCTTAAAAATGCATGCCAAGCAGAATCCAGCACTGTTGTAACAAGAACACTCTCCACACATTTCTGCTTGGCTTTAGGGTCACCCCTCTGCAAGTTTGACAGCTTTGCCTAGGGTTAGTGTCATGCATAGGGTTAGGGTCACGCCTAGGCTTAGGGTTTAGAAATACACAAAGCTCAGCGCTCCAGCAACTCTGCAGCTGCAAAATTAATGCCAAGGGGAACAAAGCACAGACAAAACATGGCTCTCTCCACACCTTTCTGTTTGGCTCCTGTCTCACTCCCATACATGTTTAAGTGTGCAGCGTAGGGTTGGGATTAAAGCTAGGGTTAGGGTTAGCACTAGGATTAGGGTTTCTGCTAGGGTTAGGGTGATGCCTCGGGTTGCAGTTCTTATAACCACAAAGCCCACAGCTGTAGGGACTTTGCAGATTTAAAACGCATGCCGAGGAGAACACGGGACTGCCACAACATGGCTCCCTCCGCACATTTCTGCGTAGTTTCAGCTTCACCACAGTTCTTGCACAGTAAAATATTCAGCAAAATTAATTTAAAATTAACAGGAGTATAACTTTTTTTCTTTTTTCTGAAAACTGCTTTTAATAGAATTCTGAATATTTTGCTAATCTCTTTCAGAGCAGGCACTTCAAGATAGAAGCAAAACATGCTGTTCCAGAGGGGCAGATGTCCTGCTTTCCTCTAACCTTCCTTATGAAAACAACACTGAATAACAGCTACAAGTTTTCATTAGTGGGTTAAACAACATTAACGAGGTCACTGTCTTCTTTGCATTTAACCCAGAAATAGCTGCACTAAGAAGAGAATCAATTTGACTAAGGCTAGTTAGTTCAGTGACAGAACAAGGAAACATGTTTTCCATGAATCTCATTCCAAGTCTCTAAACTAGACTGTTTCCAAACTAACTCTTTAGAAAAAGGAACATGTAGGACATTATTAATACCATTTGATTGTCTGTCTTACTTTTAAATATTTCTTTACAGAATAGTGTAATTTTTTTTCTGAAATAATCAAATGCAAACAGAGATGTTCTCAGTGAAGTGAGAAAAATGTCTATAATTTCTGCAAGTACATATCCTAAACAGTTCCCTGAATGGTACTTTTTTGAATGGTTTGCCTCTTGCCTTAAGAACTGCTCATATGTCATAGAAAATATTAAGGAAGAGGCTAGAGGAGAGAGAAGATTTTTAAGTAATTCTCTCATGTCTGTCGACTTCCTTTTCTGTAGTTCTAAGATCTTTTCAGGGTTCTTTCCTCAAAAAGAATGCATACTTTCCCAATGTGTTAGAGTTTGTTGTTTCGTTGGGTGTTGGGTGGGGGCTTTTTTGTGTTTTTTTGTTTGTTTTGTTGGTTTCGCTTTGTTTTGTTTTTTCCTTAATAAAGAATGATCTGTAGAGATTTTGATCTGGTCTTCAGATTTATTTTACACCTAAAGGTTTATACACTCATTCTCTCTATACTGGTATTATCTAGTATTTCTGTTCACTGTGTGTTCAAGCACTGAATTAGTATTTGGGTGGTATTCAAGACGATGGTCTTACAGAGCCTTTTGCAAAGCTTTTCCCACATTTTGTGGCCATCAACATATTCTAGATGCAATCATGAAGAAAAGCCTGTATATATAGAAATGCCAGGTGCAAAAAAAGAAAAAAATATATACACATCATTCAGCAGTCTTTAATTGCAATGTAATATAGACTAGGTTAAACTAGTATGACTATGTAGACAACGTTAAACAAGTATGTCCTAATGTTGTGTGGTTAACAGCTCTAAAGTATCTTCTAGAAAGTATTTCTTTCACAGTTTCCTAACAATTCTGTGCACAAAGTAACAAAAATAAACTCTGGTTTCTGCTTCTTTAATTATCTTTCAGCTGTGAATTAAAGTTTAGTTTCAACAATGTACTTCAGCATTTCAGCATCAGAAGTTGAAGAGTGGCTACAACTGAGTCAGTGGAAGACTTTATTTCATGTGTATCAATTCCACATACTGTGTTGATGAAAGGTGTTTTTCATACAGTTCCCTTTCTTAGAAGAATCTTTCCATATGTTTAATCAAAGGATACAAGTGGTGTTTTCCCAGATCTTACGAAAGATTTACCAACTTCACACGTCTCCTGGGAACCCTCAGATTTCCCATATATCTCTAGGTAAGTATCTGCCCATATCTCTTTTGTCATTATTAGGCTTTTAAGTTTAAATATTTCCATTATTGGCTTGATTTATATGTTCCCAAATTTTTTTTTAAGAATTAAGCATCTGAGAACTGTGGCCTATATAGGTCGTTTCTTAGGAAAAAAAAAGCAAAGTTTGAAATAAAGGGGAATTCTCTAACCTGATGACTTTGCTTGGAAAATCCTTGAGATGCAGTGTAAGTTACAGAGATGCTACCACTTCTCAAAGAATCCCATTAATCTTTTATAATTAAAAGTCTTGGGAAGCTAAATGCAGTTGTCATTTTCATCTTTTTTTATAATTCTTTTCACCTCAAAGCTGAGCCTACTTCTCTCATCACAGAATAAGGATCTTCCAGTTTAAAAAAATCAATTGCTATTTTAAACAAATAGAAACATCAGAGACACTTGAAGATGGAACTTGAAACAACTTCTTTTTAAAAGGACAGAAGAAATTTTTGTGATACTTTTGCAACAGAAAAAGGATATTAATTTTTTAAAATAAGAGATGTGAAAAAGTACACTAAGTATCAGTATCTTTCAATTATTTCCTATAAAACTAGAAAGCAGTGTATCTTCTCTGCCACTTATTGTTTAATTGGTATAATAACGAAGCTGTTCTACGTCTAGATAAGCTGTATTATTCTTTTATGTGGATTAACATACAATGTTGCAAAATGACCACCAAAGAGAAAAAAAAATTCTGAGCTAAGAATTCTGCATGTTCCAACTGTCTATGAGGAGACAGAACTACTCTAATTCAAGTTCTAGTTATCAAAGAGGGGATAGTGTGCTAGAAAGGTAATATGCCTGTTTCCCTACAGTTGCCACGTTAAGACAAAATAAAATTAAACCCAAGATTTCAGGATGGCATTAAGCTGCACTATAGTAGGTCAGCAAGTAGCAGGTATCTTTTAAATAAACTATTGCTCCAAACTAGTTAAGTTTACAATATTTATTAGGGAGAGAATTACATTAGTACTGCATAAGATTTAGCATAAAGATTCAAATAGATTTTCAACCCAATTTCTTTTTTTGTTGTTGTCTCTCTTTCATAGATACTCATCCACAACACTCTATAGACAAATATTTAATATTGTGAATTCTGGAAATTACCTTCTGTGTAAAACTGATTTGGTTTTCAAGTGGAACTAAGAGAAAAAATTCATTCTTGACTGGAAAAATTGTCTGGGGGTTTTTTGTTTGGTTTTGTTTTTTTAAGTCAATTCTGCATATTTTTTACTTACAGAAAGTGCTGTCACCACATATTTCACAGCGGTTCCCATGGAAACTCTGTTGCATTTCTTTGTGTTTCTGTTTTGGCTTTTGATTTGATGCAGTAACAGCTGGTGGCCATCCTGCAAGTTAAATTAAATAAAGAGTTCATTGATTTTACTGCCCTCATAGTCTCTTTCTCTCTCAAACATTGACCTTCTCTCCATATAATGGATAAGAAGCACATCATACTGAAGGACATCTGTATATCCCCTATGCATTCACTTATGCCATACGAGCAAAATACACAAAGGAACATTAAATTTTTGGTGGGACATGTGAAAATAAACTGAGCATTGAAAATGGCATTATGAGAAGGGTGAACTGGTACCTAAGAAAAAGATATGGATTTTGCATATGGCCAAGCATAAATAAATCAGTTTAGGTAAAACATGAATTTCAAACAACACTCAGATAAAAGTTATTTTAGTTCAAATAATATTACAAAGCATTGTTTCAGTTGCCTTGGGCAAAACAGTCTTGATTCCAGGAATATCACTTCATTTAATTTATTTTCAACTAACATAAATTTTTAGTTATGGTCTCAGGTATTGGAAAAGGAAAGACAACAATCATACCTTTTCTGCTTGTTTCTCAGGTTTTCTCCAGTCCGCCACTTTCCTTCCCCTTTTTCTAGTCTCAATTTCCCTTGCTCTTGTGGCACAATACGTGCAATCCTTCCCACACCTTTGGAGAGGCAATGGGCAATGCAAGAGGTTGAGGTCAATGCACAGCTGTTTCTTTCTGCTGCCCTTTTCATCTTACTCTTTTCCTCTGCTTCTCACTTAATTATTTCCTGTGTTCCAGTGTGGAGCATTCATGGGCTGCTGTACACTTCAGGGTTACCCTGCCCTGGTAAGGCTCCCTTCATGGGCCCCAGTCCCTCTGGGGTTATCACAGCCCCAGTCCCTGCACAGGCTGCATTCTCTGTAGATCTGTTGCTGCCCTACAGTGGGTCCATCCCTGGGCCCAGTCCCTCAGGGCTATCTGTGATACACCATGGGCTTCCATGGACAGTGGCTCCTTTGCCAAACCACAACTCCTTCCAAGACTGCATTTCCAACATGTCTCCATCAGTATCCCCTTACACATTCCTCTTCCATTTCATTTCTGCAGACAGGTCTCTTCACATTTCTCCTCACGTGTCCTGTTCCTGTGTCTTCCCGTGTCTTCTCTGACATCTCCTACTGCTTCCCCTTTATGTGGTCCCATGTACATCCTGCACCAGTGTCTACCACCCTTGCTTATTCATGTCCAAGTCAGTGTGCTGTGAACTTCTCTGACAGGTTGATTTTGCTGCATCCAGTGGGACAAGCTGTGTCACTGGGATTCCTCTGCTTTCTAAATTAATTTCTGGTAACACTTTTGTCCCTTTTCAGATGCTCTCTTAGAAATAATAAATTCAATTTGCAGAACATCTGAAGACCTTCGGATTTGGAAATCAACAGAAGTCTGGGCATTTCTAAGTCATAACCATGCCAGATTAAATAAAACTCATAGTGGATAAAACTTCATTTTTTATACATAAGGTCAATATTGGTTCCAGATACGTTCCACAATCTCTTGTGACACCTCTAAAACAACATCTTGCAGTATTCTCTGCTAAAGCAGGACCTCATTTTTCTCTGCCTCTCAACTCAGAGGTAGAACTAGTGTAGATAGAGCAGGCTGCAAAAATTAGGGATCTGTACTTAGAACAATTATGTTTAATTTATTTATGATCCAGACATTTTTTCTGTCATTTCTGATACATATCTGTGCATATGGATTAGCACAAAGTGTGATGTGTAAGGAAATGCCTGCAATAACCTGGTGAAACTGAAAAATAAATGCTGTTTGGTGCCATTTTGGCAAGTGAGGATATTGCACAATGCCTCCCACACTACAAGCAATGAAAATTTTTCTTTATGTAAAATTATAAAAATTTTCATTTGCTAATCCCCCCACTGACTTTCTATCAATCACCCAAATAATGGTTACAATAACTTCTTTTCTTTTATTCTTGGTCTAATTATGCTATTTTGAATCCCACTGTTGAACATTTTAGGCATAATTCAGTGCACCTTTCTATCTCTCTTCCCTCACCCCTATTTTTCCTGCAGCTTAACACCAAAGTGAAAAAATCTGTGGGAACAAGAAGAGCTAGGCAATTTTGTTAGGCATGTAATAACTACTTTACAGGCATCATGACACTCACGAGGAATGAACTCATGACCTTTTACTCTGCTTATTAAAGGAACATCTTTATTACTGGCTGTAATATCAGACAGTAAAGTAAGGATATAAATTCTATACACAGAGAGATAATATCAGGTCTTATATTCACAGAAGACTAGATTAAGCTGAGGGTGATATTAGTTACTTGAGTAAGGTCTGAAGATCTTTTACAGAAAAAAGTGTGTACTTTCACTCTCTCCCCTCTTGCATATAAGCTCTCCATACACATATGCCATGACAACCATAAATTACTGGTGGCTTTTCATTTGCTCAAAATTTATTATTTACTGTCTCTGACTGCCTCAGGTAAATATATTCCTAAAATTATAATATTCATTGTAGCAATTACTTAATTATAGTTAAGTAGCTTTTTTACAAATGTATGTTTATTGACTATGAGAATCAATGAGAAAAGATGTTTTCTTTCTCTCCAAATTTTACTTGGTTTCTAAAATTCCAGTAGGATTACATGGATAACATATATTATGAAAAGAAAATTTTAAAAGTAGGTATATAATCTGAAAAAAAGCTTAAGTTAAAGGTTAAGTGTTGCTAATGATGTTTTATTGTTTAAGGAGAATCTTCCTCCTTCAAGGGGCAGTTTTAAAAACAGCTCTACCCTGTTGGAAACAACAACATTTTTATTTTTTTTTCCCATACAGGGAAACGGGCCATGCACAAGCTAAGTACTAAGACCATTGCTACACTGAAAATTTATTTTCTGCATTAATAATTATATACAAACAGATGAGATAGCTTTTAAATGAAAGAGTGATTCTTATGCAGACATCTCTCTGATATATTTGCCTTCCTTGAATTATAAGGGTATAGAAGTACTTTTAGAAGTGGAGAGCAGTAACAAAACTGTCTGTTCTCTGTCTGAATTCTCTACTTTGAAGTTTTACTTATTATACCAGAGAATTTCTGCACCTATCCTAGTATCAGTGGAGAGCTAAGCAACAATGTATACAGGTTTTAAAAATTATGGTTGCTTAATATTTAAATGAATATGTGTGGAAATGTTGCTTATATGTATGCTTATGTGTGGATATGCAGATGATTGCATGTTTGCATTTTTTTTAAATATTGAACTATATTAGTAGTTTATCAGTATAAAAAGCATAAAAGCCTTAAACCTATTTTTGTCATTGCTTCTTTCCTTGACAACTTCAGCTGTGAGAACTCAACCTTCTTCCACTCTGTCACAATTTTTCTTTAGGACTTTTTCTCTTCCATTTAAATGATTTATTTTTCATTGTCAAAATGTCTTAAATGGAATTTTAAAAAAAATTGACTTATTGTTACATGTGGTGAAAAGACTGCCACTCACAAAGTATTGAAGATTCTGTACTATAGCTGTCAGTGAGGACTGTATTGTTGCAGTATAGATAAAGCTGCTTAATTTCATCTTTTCTCCTTGTCCATGAGAATGCTTAAAAAAAACCCTACTGACATTACAGATATAGCAGTCTACCTGCAAAATCACATAAAAAAAGACTGGGAGTCCAAGAACTTTCAGTGATTACATCTATCTCATGTCCCTTTCCAATAGATTTCCATGCTAATTTTTGTAGTTACCAGATACTGTTTTACATGCAGAGATGCCCAAGTTTCTACATGTCTGGTAAGCAGTTACTAGATACCCACAGATAGACTGGAGGTGAGCACTTGATTCAACTGTGTCACCATGATTCTGTCCACTGGAGATCTGACAGAGGTTTTGTGGCTTTCTCTAATAGCTGTCTCTTTTCATCTTCCTCTTGCTCTAGTCTATGTGAATATTTCTTCAGATATCTATAATCTGCAGCTGTATAAACTACATATGGGAAGAGCAAGCTTTAGGAACACTATGCTGTACTTTTCCATGAATGCTGCCATTGTGCTCTGAAAATGTCATACCCTGAGATTGATAGATGCTGTGTATTTATCTTTCTAATTTGAAAAAATACCCTTATATTGTAATAGCTGGTTTTGCATCTATTAAAGAGCGCAAAAACAGAAAAAAAATATTTATTCCTGTACCAAGGAAATGTTAAGAAAAAAGTAAACAGAAGGAAAAAAAGAATTCTTAAATAATAAATATATTTAATGTAAATATCAGCAATTTAGGTATTTGTGAATCTCTCTGTTCATGCACTGGATAAATGAAATTATATCTTTCTGCTGAGCAGGTATGACATGATTTATTCTATCTTTTAATCAAGATCATGATCCATTGATAACAGACAATGTTTAACAACTGAAAAATTTGACTGGAATCAGCTAGTCAAATTTTATAACAAAATTTAATTTGGATCATTAATTGCAGTGGGAGATCATTGCCTAAAGATACAAAGAGATGTACATAGGTTGAGAAGACAAAATGTTCTTTTTTCTCTCTGAAAAAGGCTTCTTACTCTATATTTTAAAATGCTTATTTCTACACTACTTAAAATTTAATGTAAGTATCTTTTGAATGTTGTAATGTGATCCACAGGCACGAACTTTCAAATACTTTTTTAATTCACGTCAAGTGATTCTACAAAGATTTGCAGGTTTCAAACCAGGATTGGAGTAATACTTTCCTTTGTAAATAGGTTTAATTCAATAAACCTCGGTTATTTCAGATAGACAATGACTGCTCTCTGGGCTGGCATAAATCTCTGTAGTTCAGCTGAAATCAGTACATCCACAATATTGCAATCAGGGCTTTACAAAGCATTAACTCAAACCCCTGCTCCAAACTCTAGAGACTAGACAACAGCGCTAGAGAAAGTAGTTACTGGGGAGTTAATAATGTGGTGAGAGAAGCAACAGAGGCAGTCTGAAAATGTAGAACATCAGAAAACATGTGAAAATAAAGCACAGGTAATTGTTTCATGTAGATCAAAAATGCCCCTTACAAATGAAAGACAGGAGGCTAGAACCTCACAGCCCACAGTATAAGAAAGAGAAAATGGGAATAAACAGAAATACAGGGGGCATAGGAGTGAATAGAGGAGCTTAGGAAATTAGGTAAAATACAGTAAATAATGGTATGCTTTTAATCAGCTATAATATCAAAGTGTTATGATGTGTTTGAGTTTTTTGTTTCTTGCAGAAACTATGTGGACATATCCTTAGGCTATCCTATAAATATTCACTAAGACAGCTTTTGACTCAGATATTGTCTTTTGAAATTATATGAAAATGACAGGGTTTTGTTGCTTGAATTACCCTATTTCCTCTTTAATGCTCATATATCGTTTTCACTTCCAAGGTTTCTGTCTGCCCAGATTAAATAGAGCTCCATATGGAAATCTGGCCATGAGCTGGCTCCCTTTTTATACCTTGGAGCTTTATGTCTTAGCCAAACCTTCCCTTTAAACCATGTGATAAGATTTAGTTCCATATCTGAATCTTTTTGTATTCCCAAATCTAGTTATGTTTTATGGTTAATAAGACACTCATTTGCATAATTGATCCAATTACCTAAAAAAAATTCTGTCAAACCAATATGCTTATAGTAGCTTTTTTGGTGATAAACTGTAGAATAAATCTAGCTGCAGGAATCTTGCTGTGGCCTTTCCTGTAGGCATTTGTATATTTAATATCCACTACCTCAATTCGATCCCATGGTATTTCTGATAGTATCCCTACCATACTCTAGTTTAGGAAACCCTCTCTACAGAAACATAAAGATGTTTTTTTTCACACATGTCAATTAACATATCATATTTTGCCTGGAAAGAAAATTGTGTAAACCCCCAAAACTTAAAATAGAAAGCAGTATCATGTTAATTTCTGCTGTTTCATTTAAACTAAATCTTTCAAAGATCTCTTTGGTACTGTAGAAATACAGTCCAAAACCAATCCCTCCACTAAAGTGCTAGAAATTCTCTCAGACATCCCCTGAAAGCATTTAGAGTAATTTGTTTCAACATCTTATGTCACAGAAAAAAATTTTAGGGGAAAGGGCATTTACAGATTGAATTTTGGGGTCATAAAAAGGCACTAAATTAAATTTTTAAGAAAAAAAAAGCATTAAATTAAAATTTTAAGAGAAAAATAAAATCTGAAGCAACTCCCAGAAAAGCACTTAACCACTGCTCAGAGTTAGCATTTATTACAATTGCCAAAACACCTGAGCTCCTTGTTAGGCAATCAAAACTTTACCCTATACTTTCAATTTTTCTGTAGCCATTTGCTATACATAGATACAGAGATGCTGGGATTCATGATTGTGGAGAGACATATAGAATGCATTAATTACTAAATAATACTTTTCCCCAACTGTTTACATTATTTGCCCTAATCACTCCTTGTACATAATCTGACACACTGCATGTTATTAATCTTTTTCAGAAATTTTGCCATGACTTTGTATTTCTTCAGTACTGCAAATGCACATAACAAAACAAGAACATTTGGCTTGTTGAATAGGAATCATCCACCACAAGAGTGTGGATGAAGCACAGAACCAAATCTCTTGTAAGAAATATGCATCTTAAAAAAACTGACAGTAGGAAGATCATAAAGCTTACATACTACTTACAAAATTGAGAGCAACACTTTTTTTATTTCTTCAAATTATGTGCAGAAGATGTCTACCTTAGATTTTACAGAACCTTCCCACAGAAAACAGAAACACCAGACTGAAAATGGAAATGCAGTGAAAATATGAAAAGACAAGCTCATTGCAATGAAGAAAGGAAAAAGGCAGGTTTGTTAGTTTGCTTTTTGAGTTTTTGTTTGTTTGTTTGGGGTTTTTTTGTTTTGTTTTGTTTTTTAATTTTTTTTTTATAATCTACGTATTTAAATCTCTTTTAGGGTAAAATGCCTCTATAGCATCCCTTATATGTATGTCTCTTCTACTGTACCCACTCATAGTGACAAACTGTAAGTGTCTCCATACAGCTAACAATTGCAGAATGTATGCAGCACACCCATGCAATCCTACAGTCCAGGATGCTAAAATGCATCTATGCCTTATCACCAAACAGCTCTTACTCCCAGATGTCCAATTCCCCCTTCTATCAAGGACTTAACTTTTAGTTTGTATCCATGCTAAATTACCTTGTGTTTTAATGGTAAGGCTTGTAAGACACCAAAGCCAATCTTAGTAATTGAGAACTAAGGATGTCCTATGCAAACTCCTTATGATCTTAATTTGTGTGGATTAATTGAATTGAAAAATCCAAGAGGAACTGTGAAACCGTTTTTCCTTTTTTTTTTTTGGTTGGTTTTTGTTGTTGTTTTTTTTTCCTGTTGGTTGGTTGGTTGTTTTGTTGGGTTTTTTTTTTGTTTAATTTTGTTTTTGTTTTTTTTTTGTTGTTTGTTTGTTTTGTTTTGGTTTTTTTTTGTTTTTTTTTCATGAAGGGGGATTTCTAGCTGGCTTCCTGGCATTCCTGTTAGACTGTGTTTGGTTTTTCTCAATCCCTCTTTCATGACAATTCTTTTCTCTTCTACAGATTCCATTCATTTTGGTGCCTAAGGAATATGTGCAGGAATATATAGAGAAGCAACAGATTTCTTTCTTATGTGTGTTCTGGAACAATGGTATCTACAGAAGAAATGATCTCTGAGTCCAATGTTTTGGCCATACTTCCTCATAAAATACTGCTACTACTAATAATGTGAAGGTTCAAGAGGTCTGAGACTGCCTTGTGGATGTAAGGGAACTGATCAACTTACTGGTGTTTTTTAAGGCCTTCAGTCTTTTTTACTGGGTACACAGTACAGTGTCCTATTCAAAACAGCTACCTTGATATATCTCAAAATATCCCAAGGTACCAAGAGGTATCAGGTTAGGAATTTTTTATGGTTTCATAGCTTAAATAAAAATGATATGGAAAATAACAAAAATATGTGGGTATAGATGTTGTAAGAGAGTAGTGGATGTTTCTTTAAAAGTCAGTCCCTCCAGTGG
Organism: Rhabdornis inornatus; assembly: GCA_013397075.1. Classification (NCBI taxonomy): domain Eukaryota; kingdom Metazoa; phylum Chordata; class Aves; order Passeriformes; family Rhabdornithidae; genus Rhabdornis; species Rhabdornis inornatus. The sequence goes on along the minus strand of VWZS01002239.1, from coordinate 823,617 downwards.
AAATGTTTGCTTGCGTGAAAAACTGTATATTTCTAAATACTTCATCAGGCTTTTCCTCAAACTCTTACAGCAAATTACTCGTGCAATTCTTATAGAGAGAATGCAATAGAGGCCTTGAAAGGTATTTATTAAATATTCCTCTGCAACAAGAATGATTTATGGCTTGCACACACGTCAGTTTTCAGAGGCAGCTGTGTCAACTGGAGATGTTACTGTCTTACCCACTGCAGGCTGTGTGTGTTGCTGCTTTCTGCCAGAGGTTGCCATGCCCTCAGATCTGCCTGGGCTCTGCTGCTCAGCTCTTCCCTACCCCCCTGCAGTCAGAATTAGACAGCAGCAGCTCACTCTTTAAGCTGCCTATTGCGGCCCAAGTGTCAAGCTTTTACCTGAGCAATGCAACTCAAAGGAAATCATTGGTCTTCAACTGGGAGGTGCTTCAAAGAACTAATCAGTTGTGATGGGCAAATGAAACTTGTTTACATAAGACCTCAGAGGTTCCATTGAGCCTGATTTTCTACAATCACGCGGTTCTCAGGTGCAACAAAACAGAAAAAGATTTGAGATTTAGGTTGATGAGTACAGTGCATAAAGAAACAGAAAAAAATTCTTAGCTGTATATTAAATGAATTGTGTAAATTTTTCCATATGAGAATAAGCTGAAAATAAAGCACAACATTCTGCGATGACTGAAGATTTCTTTAAATAATCATTATGATTGAAAAATCATGATTTTTCAAACGTTTCTGTTGCAGGTAGTAGACAAGGCAGTACGTGCATGTCTATGAATAGATGATGTGTTTGCATGTCAGTGGTCACAATTCTGTGAAATAATGTTTATTAGGTCTTACAAAAAATGAAAAAATTGAATTACAGTAAAGGTAAAAATATACTCCAATACTCAAGATATAGCTGGAAACTATGAATAAATTCTTAGTTCTAGAAAAATTGACATTTCTTTTTAAGAAAGGGATTCTTTTCCTTCCTTTCATTTATATGTACCATTCAGGGCTATCCAGTTTTTATTTAGAAATTCATATAGCTTTTTTTTAAGAGATAAAAGCAGATAAGCTAAGATATGATACATTAAGTTGCAAGTAATGTATTTAACCAATTAATATTAATGGAGATATTGCAACAACTTGGAATGTGAAACTGAAAATTAAACTACATGTTTTTCAAATTATTTTAAAAACCTTTGCAAACATGGTGAGCAATGGGATTAGAACTCAAATGGATTCTGATAATTGGGGAAGTGAACAAAAATTAACTAAAAGAAATTCAATAAATAGAAATACATATAACTACACCCAGAAGAATCAGATTAATAAATACAAAACAGAATACTTGGAGAAACAGCCAAAAATATGTACATTGGAGTGGAGAAGGGCCAAGCAGAGAATAGCAGTGTAATGGGAAAATAATCTTTTTGGAATGTATTAGGAGGATAAAGAATAAGAAGAGAAATTGTCGTGTTCTACTCAGTAGTGTTAAGACCTCTGTCAGAGTATTGCAGCCATGTATGGCAGGGACTATTCTGAGATATTTCCTCATGAACACACAGAAAGTCATGTAGGGTTTGCAAAATAAGCTCTTTCTCTCTTTCCAGATAGATTATCTTTTTTGAATTCCACTGTGCATGAAGAATAAGCAAACTAATATCTTTGCTAATTCATTCCTTTAATTTTGCCATTAGGAATGCCTGGAAATCAAATATGGAACTCCCCCAAGATTGCTACATTACAAGAATAAAACATGAAGAAAAACGTGAAAACATTTTTTAGACTTTTAGAAGCTGTTGTAAAAAAAGAATAACTTATTTACTCTCTGCCCAAGTAGAAAATAATTTTTTTAGTATTTATTTTTCAGATAAAATTTAGGATACAAAAAACTTCTTGCCTAAAAGGGCAAAGAATGGAAATGAACCAAGGAGAGAGGCTGAAGAATTTCCTTTATGGTTTCAACTGCATATTGATAAGTACTTACCTTAGGCAATCCTAAACGATCTCTGAACAGGAGGGAGGTTGGACGTTCTTTCGAGCTTCTCCATAGTTTTCCTTTTTTTTCTTTTCATGTCATGAATTTGGTGTAAAATCTAAGAGATTTAAACATCTTTCAGATTCCTGTAGGGCCACAAAAATTACCAAAATTTTTAATGATTTTATATGACTATAACTTCAGAATTGCCAACGATTTATTTTAGGTTATTACAGACAGAACTAATGTTTAGCTTCAGAAACAAAAATTATAAGTGAGGTTTTCAAGTGGAACTTTAGTAATTTTTGCCTTGAGTGGTGCCTAGAAGAGCAAAGAAAATGAAATGAAAACAAAGTGTAAGGAAACTCTCTGCAAGTTGAAACAGAAAAGTAAGAGAGTTCTAACATAGTTAAAGTCTATGTGTGTTATATAAAGCCTTAAAAATAGGTATAAATTTAGAATGTAAGCACCTGGTGAATAAATCCAGTAAGAAGACCAAAGGAATACTAAAATAATGTATGCATTTGATGTAAGGCATAATAGATGTGCTATTACTAGTGCCCTATAAAGACAATAAAACTATAGTTTCAAGGCAAAACAAAAAAAATAGAGCTTTCGTGTTTATTGTAAATAAGACTTTGACCCAAATGCAGTGATCATGAAAGATGCATTCTGTTAAAATAATGCCTTACAAAGATTTTGCTTTGCTTATAGTGCATGGGTACCCAGTGATTTGTCAGCAGCAAAGTAATATAGGAAGTATTTTTCATTCAATATGTTTTAAAAAAATATTAAGTTTTATGGCAGAAGAGTTACTAGAGTAGACTTAGAAATATCTGAAAGTAAAACAGATTATGAGGAGTCATTCCAGTATTGGTTGTTTTTTTCTTCCCCACTTCCTTTTCTCCATTTACTACCTCACAATATGTAATGGACACAATTACTAAAGGCTATGTTTATTCTTGAAGTTATTAAGCCTCAATTATTGTTTGCATGGTTGTATCTATGACTTCATAGAATTGCCTCAGAAAGGGATGATTTTTCTTTTTGTACAAAAGCTACATGAAGTTCATTAGCATGACCTGTATTTTGAGGAGGGGGTTGGTGCCTGCTCTATATATATTTTTTTTTAAATTTATTTCTAAGAATGATGGTTCCAGTTACTGGGAAACTGCTTAAAGGCATTTAATATATAGAGGAGCAAATATAAATCTGAAGTGACATCATTATTGTTATTTAAAATATCGCATATTATATGACTTCCTTTCTTTTTTTTCTGAGGCCATTAAGCTCTGAGTTCACTAGCTCCCAAATTTCTCTTGACAGGTAGCAAACAGATTGACTAAGTCAATAGGTATCCAAAGGTGTTTAATTAAGTTTACTAGCTGTAGTCCACTTCTAAAAAGACTGTGTTTTCTGGTTGCTTTTTTTTAAGAAGAAAAAGCTATTAAATTTCAAAGATTAGAACTTTATACTTTCTGAATATAATGACACCTAGATAGGAAATTATTTTGGCATTTGCCATCCTCTTCTTACTCCTTGTAATTAATAAGAGTAGAATCTTATACTCTTCTCAGGGAAAAAAAATCATGTCAGGGATTGGTTTAACTCCTTCAAATTAAAAACAGAAATGCATTTTTGTTAGTTCTGAGATATGTAGCTTAACATACCTAAAAGACAGCAATTATCTTTGTCAAAAAAACACATGTCAAATGCTTATACACATAAAAATTATGATTCTCAGATAAAATTATCTCTTTTGTGTATTTTAAAACTTTATATCACAGAATGGCCTGGGTCAGAAAGGACCTTAAAGATCATCTGATTCCAACCCCATTGCCATGTGCAGTTTTCACTAGACCAGTTTGCTCAGAGCCCCATCCAGCCTGGCCTTGAACACTTCCAGGGATGGGGCAGTGACAACTTCTCTGGGCAACCTGTTCCTGTGCTACACCACCCTCATCATATATAATTTCTTTCTAATATTTAATTTAAACCTACTCTTTTTCAGTTTGAAACCATTCAGCCTCATTCTGTCACTTTATGCCCTTGTAAAATGTCTCTCTCCATCTTCAGTGTTGCAGACTCACTTTGAATGTTGTGTGCAGTTCTGGTCACCACAATGTAAGAAAGATACAAAGCTGTTAGAGAACATCTAGAGGAAGGCAACAAAGACGGTGAAGGACCTTGAGGGGAAACCGTATAAGAAGTGGCTGAGGTCAGTTGATCTGTCCAGCCTGGGGAAGAGGAGCCTGAGGGGAGAACCCATTGAGGTCTTCAACAGCCTCACAAGTGGAAGAGGAGGGGAAGGGACTGATCTCTTCTCTCTGGTGATCAGCAACAAGACCCAAGAGAATGGCATGAACCTGATTCAGGAAAGGTTTAGGTTGGACATTAGAAAAGGATTTTTCACCCAGAGGGTGGTTGGGCACTGGAACAGGCTCCCCAGGGAAGTAGTCACAGCACCAAACCTGCCAGCATTCCAGAAACGTTTGGACAATGCTCTTGGGGATGGTGCAGTGCAGGGCCAGGAGTTAGACAAAATGATCCTTGTGGGTCCCTTCCAGCTCAGCTAATTCTTTTTTGTAGGCTTTCTTTGGGTACTGGAAGGCCACAATTAGGTCAGTCTTCTCTTTTCCAAGCTGAATAAACCAAATTCTCTTAGCCTTTCCTCATAGGAGAGGGATTCCATCCCTCTATTGAGACTACTAAACCAAGCTAATTACTTGGTGTGAAAATACATTTCTTTTTTTCGCTCAGTAAGGACTTAATTTCAATCAATGCAACTGTGTAAGACTTATGCTGAGAAGTTAATTCATTATTCTTTGATAACTAAAAATCCCAGATGAGATTTCTAAGGGGCCGGTAGAAGCCTATAAATTACTATTAAATTTGATAGTTACTTATTTATTAATGAAAGTCATCAAATTTTTGGATACATTGTGTGGCATATGGCAGAACTACCACTGGAATGCAGTTTCTCGATGAAAAATAGGAAAATTAACATAACCAGAGCAACTTATCATAAACTCAAATGAGGGAAAAGTCCTACAAGCATTCCACACTCTCAGAAATTGACTCGTGATATTTATTGATCCATAAATACTGTTAGCTATGTCTAAATCAAAAAGCATCATCTGGCTTTCCTTGCTTGTTTGCTGTGACAGCAGTGGTTATTGCATCTTTCTGCACTGTTTCCTTCCTTCTTACTGTTATCCTCTGCTTCATCTCTTCCCTGTGGCCAAATATTACATTTTTCATGATAGGATCTCAAAATTACAGCTTTCCAGAAATATATTTACCACTAGTTGAAATTTTTATACAATCATAGGCTTTTACTTTTTAAACCTGAAATTTTGATAATTCATAAGATTAAGAATAAATTCAGAGAAAGACTGCATTGGCATCAGTGTTGTAAGGTGGGTCAGATGAATACATGAATATATACAAAGATTTATGTCTGTTTAAACTATTAACATTATAATTGCAATTGTAATAAATAATTTAAATATCTTTAATATTAAAAATCTTTTTTCACAGCTTTTTTTGGAATGATTTTGCACTATTATCAATCTAGTGCCCCTGAATCAGAAGTCTGAAATCTGTGTAGAAGTATAAATAATCAAGAAAAAAATGTGTGTGCAACTATAGTCAAAGGAAAAAGAGTACAGATATCACTGACTAAGCCACTGAATCTAGTAATACTTCATAGTTCCAGTGTCCACTCTTGTCACCTAAAGCCAACCACACCCTGGACTGCATCCAAAGCAGCATGGCCAGCACATGGAGGGGTGTGGCTCTGCCCCTACACTGCTCTTGTGAGACCCCACCTAGAGTGCTGTGCCCAGCTCTAGGGTGCTCGACATAAGGATGAGATAAGGACCTGTTGGAGCAAGTCCAGAGAAAGGCCACAAAAATAATCAGAGGACACCTCTCCTTTAAACACAGGCAGAGAGATCTGGAGTTCTTCAGCCTGGAGAACAGGAGGCTTCAGGAAGGCCTTGCACCTGAACACAGCAACAGGAAAGGTGAAGAGGAATTCTATGGACTGACAGATCAAGGGAAAATGGCTTCAAACTGAAAGAGGGCAGTTTTAGATTAGACACTAGAAATAAATTCTCTAAGGTGAGGGTGGCGAGGCACTGGAACAGGTCCCAGAGAAGTTGTGGATGCCCCAATACCTCATCCCTGGAGGTGTTCAAGAACAGGTTAGATGGGGCTCTGAGCAACCTGGTCCATTGGGAGGTGCCCTCATCCATGACAGGGGCTTTGGAACTAGATGTTTTTCAAGTCCAACCCAAACCATTAAATGATTCCCTGGTAATTTCTCCAAAAACTGCATTTTAGAAGGAACAATGAAGGCTGTATAGATTTTAAGGGAAAATCAGCATAAACAACACTCATTGTGATAAAATATCACAGGACATAAATCTTTGCTTCCAACTATTATTTATACCATTTAATACAGCTGAGGATTTTTACTGTGTTATTCCCTGAAACGATGTTTTTTTGCACCATGCAACCAACGAATTTCATGTTGTCCTCATTGCATTTATAATCAGCCAGGAAAAAATGTTCCCATCAATTTGTTATAGCATTTATCTTACAAAGAGAAATAAAATGACCTTAAAGTTAATTCAAAGCAAAAAAGTGTGAAGCATATGTGCACAGTATGTTTGTATTCTTCTGTGAGTTAGAGTCCAATTATATGGGATGTTACAGATGTAAAGACAGCACCTTGAGAGCATCCATCTCAGTTCCTTAAAGGAAAAGTGTAAGCAATGAATCAATGATATCCCAAAGCAAGGGAAGGCTGTTACACATTAAAACACTTCACAGCATGCAAGATGATTAACAGCATGTTAGGTAATGATGTAAGTGCCATAAATTAGTTTAAATTGTACAATGTAAATACTCAGCACAACTGATGTCTGAACAAAGAAATCACGACTGAAAATGAGAATTTGGAACAAATCCAGTGTGCTTTCCAATTACTTGGTTTTGTTTTGATTAGTAAGTCCAGAATAATTTCTTGAATGTATATATAAAATATTTAATGCATAAACCTATTTTTATATGTATATACTTTTTTCTAATTCAAGTCTCGCACTCTCCCTGAAAAGTTCCTCTCCCTTTCTGCAGATGAATAAAATTTATAATTATTTTTACCATTTTTTAAGTACCAGCCTTGAAAACTAAATTTTATTAAATTCTACCAGGTTTATCTTTATAATTTGAATAATTAAAAAATAAAAATATAGTATATATAAATGTTTTCTGTGAATGTATGTTCATAAGTAGCACTAAATTAAGTCAAAAGGTCAGAAAATAATTCTTTAAATAGTGCATGATTAAGCTATTGACCATACTGAAACCAAGAATTCTAACAAGGTTTAGATATCAGATGGAATAATGAAAACACAGAAAAATAGCATAATTGCATAATGTAAAAAATCAAAAAAGTATACTCACAGTTCTGTTCATAATTCAAATGCTATTGAATAGGTCTTAGAAGGACATGTCTAAAATTGCTCACTCTAAAGGTTTTGGAATTTTTTTTTCAGATGAGTGAGAATAGAGAACTGGTAGAGACTCCAGCTAGATGCATTTCTGGTGTGAAATACTTTTGTTACACTTCACTTGAGATTTAGTCTTATAAATTTACACCTCAAAGGGTGACAGGCTTGTAAGCATTGACACTGTATATAAAAAACAGTCTAGCAGACTTACAAATATGGTACCAATGTGCAACAGCAACAAATGTGCAACCAGGGAAAATTTCTGGTTATGACAGTGGCTGCTGAATTAATTTTTTGGTGTCTATATTGAATTTCTTTACATTTTGGTAGCCTGCAAATTCCTGTGGCTTAGGCATGTTTTGTAGGAGTTTGAAAGAGGGTCATAAGCCTTATTCAATATTGGTTACAAGAAGTGCTGGAAAGGAATGGCTTTTTTTCTAAGCAATTCTCAGACACATCTGTGTGAAGGGTCTCCAAGAAGTTTGTGTTTCCATGTCTAAGATTTAAAGTTAAAACAAGGAAATTCCGCATTTGAATAATGTAACATTAATGAAGGAAAGTTATTCTGCTGTGACAAAGCTCATGCAAATCTATTATTTCCTTCATTGTAATGGTCCAGCATTCTAAACTCTTGAAACATTCTGCCTCTAGAAATACAGACACAAATTCCAGTTCTTTCAAACCCTGATTCTAACCCTGGAACTCTAAATTCTCTAACATCTTGCAAGACCATAAAACACCAATTATAAACACGTAAGTCATTTCAGTGACTCAAATGGATATTAAAAAATAAAGGTTATAACTATCTGCAAAAACAAAAGATTGCCTCGGGTATAGGTATTGTCACTTTCAAAATGACACTGACATTTTTTACAAACTTGCTACGATATTTTTTTGAAATACATTTTACTTCATTAAAATATGTCACTTTAAGGAAAAAAAAAAGAATATGCTGCTACTTCATATACTTTATTCTGCCTCTATGTACAAAGCAGCTTTATTTGGAAAGTTGCTTAAGAAAAAAAAATTAAAAATTAAAGCAATTTTATTCTCCTTAGCATAAATTTCAAGTCTATCTTTCAAACACAAAATAGTCGCTGCATATTACATTTCACCAGAGATGCAGGAATAGATTAAGAAAAGGTCATTCAATAAAAATATGACATTCATACTAATAGAACAAGAGAAATGAGATGGCAGGAGACAACCAACATTACAGTGAGAACAACTCAAACATCGAAAAAGGACATATATTCATGTGATGGAAACCCAACTTGTATACAAATACAGGGGTTGAATAGGTCAGCAGTGACCAAAATTACTTAGAAAAATAGAAATATGTCTGAACATACAAATCTGAACTCTGTCAACATAGCTAGAGTACTTCTGCCAAACCTGAATAAAGGAATAAAACCCATTTGCAAACTGGTTAAGAAAACAGTAATTTCTGTTTTCATCACCTTTATACTGGAGCTTGTACAAAGCCAGGTTCACATCTCTTTGTTGAGAAGCCCTCATCAGGTCAATCCAGAGATTTGATTTTATGAGGGGCTCTGCTCTGTAGTTTCACATAGGAAGAGAAGGAGCTTTTTCAATAAAATAAAAATTCCAAGAATGGCTAGGTAAACAAATAAAAATAACCTTAACATTCACTTGGATGCAAATAAGACACCAAATATTCAGAGTAATTCAAGAAATCCAATAATATATTAGTAACAAGCTCAGTAGGTTACTCATTCTACACTTTCTGGAGTTTCCAAATCCTCTTATTTTTCATTCTCTAAATTGAGGAATGTGTTTATCTTTATTCCTCACTTTCTTCTACCAATTCCATCATGTTCTTTTTCTATCATCTAGAGTATGTTACGGAGGGGGTTTTTTTCTTTTTTCTTCTTTCTTGCTCCTTCCCTCTTACTCTCTCTCTTTTTCTAGTCAGATAATTCGGTTACATTTATTAGTGCTTGTTGAATTAAACTCTGCTCTTGTCCTTCTGGTAGAATACAAAGAGATAATTCTTAAAAAAGAGTACAAATAGGTAAAGCTTAATTCTCAGACTATAACTTCCTAATGGCCTGTTCTAGTATTATAAATGGAAATTTTTGACTATGGCAGTAGAAGACAGAAAAGAAATCAATAAAACCTAGGACTCAGTGAAGTTTTTCAACAGTGAAGACAAAATAAACAGAATAATGCTTAGACCTGTGAAAAAATAATTATTGATAAATAATTTTTTCCTAAATAGTTTTGATAAATAGTTTTTCAGAGATTCTTTTGAAACAATATTTGCATTTTTTACAACATCACTGTCAGCTTGTAACAAAACCACTCCTCACTTGTGAGAAGTAACATGGCTGGTGAAATCATCTCCTCTAAAGGAGTTTGCATAGCCTCCATCACAGATTAGCTCCTTTAATTTTAAATCTCTCTTCTCCATAACGCGGAAATATTATGACATCAAATTTCCTTCTATACATGTTTTACTTTCTTTTTATTTTCATGTCATAAATACGTTATAAAACAGTATTAAAAAGGCAACAAAGCTGAATGCCATCATATCTGGGGGGCAATTCATGTTTGTATCATTTACTGCCATGGGAAATTTGTTCTTTTTCTGGCTTTAGAAGACTTTTTAAAGGAGTGTTTTATGATGTGTCTGTTTATACAGTATTTTTACAACTGTTGCAAATAGACACAAATATCATAAATTACAGGAAAAAATCATCCTCAGCTTCCTTCAGGCTTAATATGAAACAGTTACTAAAAGGGGAAATGTCTAAGTGCTGCTAAAGCCTGTTTGATGAATTCCACACGAAGATTCAAGCTGAAATCTCAAGTCATTACAAAAATATGAAATTTCATGCCCTATCTTCATATCTTATTTTAAAAATAAACAAAATCAAACTATAATTATTAACATAATTCTCATTAATTAATCTAGATCATAATTTTCTAGGGAGACTTTGATATTATGAAAATTGCATGACACATGAGGATTTTAAAAAAACCTGCCAATTTCTTTAGTCCATAATACCTGAATATTCTTACTTGGGAGTATGATAAGGTCACAAACAGTACTCCTGAAGAATGGAGCGGCCTGGACCTCATGCAGGTAGAAACGCATCTCATGTTCACTAAATGCATTTAATAAATTTATGTCCAGGTAAATGCTCAGGTAAAAACAGTGATTCATATATAATTGAAAAGGTAACTAGATAATGATCAGTAAATACTGCTGAACTAGATTGTACTAGAGGAAATAGAAGATAATGCATCAAAGAGCATTGAAATGCTCTCAGATGAGTGCTGCCCAGAAAGTGCTCAGAAAGCAAGACGAAAAGTCTTTACAGGAGAAGGATGCAATACCTCAAGTAGTTTCATTGCAGTTCCATTGAAGCTATTAATCACTCTCTGTTCATACAAATGGCCTAACAAAGCATATTTTGTAATATGTTTGTAGCATGAGGTTTTTTTCAAAATTCTGTTACTAGCACAATTTTCCTCCTTATGTTCATCAATTACTTATCCAGTGTGATTGACAAAACAGCTCTCTGGAAATGCAAGCTTTTATTTCTAATATTCAAACTCTCGTTGCTGAACAAGGGTTTGTTCAAGCTCAGCTGAAAATCCCAGCTGTGATCCATAGAGCAATTCCAAATTAGGAAGTCCTTCCTATTCCTGTTATTTGATAAACACAAAAGTCTTTAAAAATATATTTATTTGTGGCATATTTTCTTTCCTAAAGATTCAGTATCTATGAGCCCTATAGTTGTAATAGCTTCTGCCAAGTATAATTTGTCTATAAAATATTCAGGTTCAAGCAATCTTAAATCCCAAAAACTCCATAGTTTTTACTACCTAATTCAGAACATCTCACGGACATCCATCCTGTATCATTGCTGCTATGAGCAGGGAAGAGATGTGGAATTATAATCACCTTGTCACCTTATTAATCTTACAAGTTTCCAGATAATGAGCTCTACAACTGTCCCAACAGAAGCATGTGATTGGAGAGGTGAGGTTGTCCATGGCAGAAAGGTCAGTTTAAGGAGCGTTGCAGAACAGGATAGGAAGCTAAAAGTCATTGACTAGCATAGCCACAACTATATCAAAGAGCACTCATCATGCATTCACATTCATCTCAGAGCAAGCAGCTTTAGTGCATTTGTCAGTGCATCTTTTCTTCCTGCCAGCTGCAACCTTCCTTTCTTTGATCTCTATCTGTGGAAGACTCAGTTTTACAAAATAAATTCCGAGATTCAATTCATCACTTTGATAGAAAATTCAGCCATAAACCTGCATAAAATTCATAGAAAGTTGACAAACAACAAGCTTGCCAACAAATTAGGTGTATGCATGCTTATTCATCAGTTGAAGACTTCTGTAAATTAAGTCAGTTGTAAAGTGCTATTCTCTGCTTGTTGATGATGTATTTTTTTTAATTTTGAAGCATTTCTGGGGTTTGACTCCTTTTACTTATTGGTCCTCTACAGGCCCCTCAATTTCATTGTGATAATATAAAACATCCATTGTTCTTCTATGACTGAGAATCTGAATTAGGTATTTTTACAGTTGGCATATAAAGCATGTCTTCAGAAAAAACACGGTTAGCCTTTGTATAAAAGGTGTCTCACCACTTGAAACTTTGACATACTGATCAAGAAAACACACTAATAATTCAAGAGAGTCACAAAAAGCTATTCATTCAAAAGACTCCAGGCAGTGACTGCTGAAGCAAAGAATGGAAAAATGTTCAGACTGACAAAGAGCAAGATTTATCTTTTTTTAAAACAGGTGTATATTGGGACAAGTATATTCCTAGAATAAAAGTAATAAAATTTCCTGACATGTTAAATATGAGATGAATGGGTTAACTATGAGTACAGAACTTTTCATTCAAATTCTGAAGGCTTTAAAACCTTAAGCTTTATAACTAACTTGAAAGACTATTGTATTATTGATGCTTTCATACCATGATGGCAAAATTTCCACAACATGGTATGAGATGTAATGCAGCTATTTGGTGACTCATGGGCCTAGAACTCCTTATTTCAGACAAGTTTTGTTCACTTCCCCCATTACAATTATACGGCAGTTTGCAATCTCAGAGAATGGTCTGAAATTTCATTGTCAACAGACTGAACAGTCTTCTCTTTTAAACTACTTATTCATGTCAGAGAGTTATCCATAAGACACTGTATAACAGGCTTGTATTTTTAAAGCCTATGACAAATATTGACATTACAGAAAGTGAACTGGGAAATCCAGGACAAAATTTGAATGCATTTATTTAGAAATTAGCAAATAGCTACTCTAGGAGTCATTCAAAGAACAGCCAAAATCTCCAAACCCTTCTCACTAGTTTGGTCAGAAATTAATTTTTAAAAAAAAATCAAAAACAACCTATGAACCAACAAACCTCACTCATCCAAATATCAAGAAAACCAGAAATAAAAACATCCATTTAACTAGATTCCTTTAGTGTAAGGGAACCTCTTTAAATGTTGTATAGCTTACATAGGCCATTATTAGCAGGATTCATGCAACCACAACTACTGTAAATAATACAACAGATTTGCCTTCCTGCAGTATATTCAGTATATTCACATCAGTTTGTTTTCCTTCTGAACATGAGAAACATTTCTTGCACTGCAAAAGTCATTAATACTTCAGCATATATAAAGGTCCATTACTCACATTTCTGACTATTTGCTCAAGATAGACCAGTATCTGACTCTAAATCATATAGAAAAAGCAAGAAAAGAAGAAATATGTAACTAAATGCTCCATACATCAATGAAGTAAAGTCAGCGTTAATTTGTTTATGGAAAACAAGGCTTTGCCTAGAGGCAAATTTCAGTTTGTGTCTTTTTTCAGTGCACAGTTATGTTTTTGCTTTATCACTGTATGAATTACCATTATAAACTACTGTATATTTGATGCTTGCCCATGGCTATCCAAAGATCTCTACTAATGGAAGGCTGAGCAGCATTAGGACTACATTAGAAATGGCATGTTTTATTTAGAGACTACGTTGGTAACTTAGTACCATATTTCCTTTTGCAATTTGTTTACCCTAATTATCAAAACATTTCCTTCTTTTGCAAAAGTGCAGCTGTTACAAATCTCTACAGATGAGGCAGAACAGGCTGTACTAAAAATACCACACTTGCATTGTTTACTCATTGATAGCTTTTGCAACTTTTTGTTATGTAGTCCAATTTGTTTCTTTGGTCTCAAAAGTTTCAAATATCAACTATGAGATAGTATGACTTGTGAATAGATAAAGCATTCTGAAACAAGCAGAATTCCTTAGATCTCTTAATTTTAACAGCTGAGGAAATTCAAATGACAAAGATAAAAGTAAGCCTTTGGAAAACCTAACTTCTTATGTGAACTGCTTGAGACTGAATTACATAACTGAAGGAAAGAATACATTCTCTGGAATTCAAAATGTTCTTCTTAGGTTGCTAGTTTGTTTGGGGGTTTGAGTTATAAATCCTTTCAGTTGAGTTCAGAGACCCTATATGAACTCCTATCTGACACAGTTACTGGGATTAAATATTTATTCCTCAACAGACACTATAATTGAAGTTGGTACTGGCCTGACTGCTCTACCTCGCAGTCATTGGAGGCAACTTCATCCTTTTTGAAAATTGACTTTAGTTCCAGTGATTCTTAATATGACGGCCTGTGAGAGCTATGACAAAGCAAATTTTTAAATTTGAATGCTTGCTAGCAAAAGTTTGGATATCTACCCATTGCCAGAAACTTTACTGATATATTAACATTGGGCTTGATATAAAGTGAATTCTTAAGGAAAAAATTAATACTAAATATATTTTTGCCTGAACAGTGGGAAGATAAACTTAACAAAACCGTGAACTCATTGGCAAGAGATACGCTTTTGAGATGGCTTGAGATCAATGGCAAGATGTGGAGGAACATCAGGAAGCATTCCCTAATTAAACACAACTACTTGAAAATTGCTGAAATGTCCTCTTGTTTGCATGATTTAAAGATGAATTATACAAATCTCTAAGAAGCATACTCTTTGGAGCAATCCAGTCTATGATAAAAGGAAAAAGGAGGGCAGGATCAAATAATTTCATGTCGTAAGATATTAAAACATCACATAATTTTGCTAGAAGTGGAGGGAAAAAAATAATCCACCGACAAACCCCAACCATTCATGCTAGAAAAATTTCACATTAGATATTGGCTGTACATTCAAAGAATTTTTGCACTTCAGATAAAGTTAATGTAATAAATGGAAATATAAATAACAGAACTGTGCTTATTTTTTGTTTAAAAAATCTTATTTTCATATCTACTTCCCAACTATCACCAATGTAAAACTTCAGTATGCAGAAGAAGTCCATCACTCTCAGATTATTATCAGCCCAAAATTATCTTCTGCTGGTATAAACTGCTATAGTGTGCTTTAAAAATCAATAGCTGCCAGCAAAAATTTGCTGCACATTAAGTTAATGACCTACTTGTGTAAGCTGTACAGTATATATGATAGTGTTCTATCAAAGAAAAATTGAACTTTTTACTACAAATAAAAAGACAAGAGTCATTCATCTCCATAAAGCAAGGACACATTCAACTGGAAGTGTATAGATTTCTTTCTTCATTGCAAATTATAATAATGATAATATATTGTCTTCATCACTATGTTGGTTTTTATCCACCACCAAAAAAATGATATTATATCACCTGAATAAAGAGATTGGTGTACAACCTTAGACAACAAAAACAGATGGAGTATTTCAACCAGTTATTTCCTTTGTATTCAACTACTCTAACATGAATCAGAAATATAATAAGCTAGGTGATTTGGGACTTTACAGTAAATATTATTATAGGTGCAAGTAAGGATAGGAGTTTTTTTCCAGTTTATGAGTCAAGAACAAAGCCAATGGGGAATGTCATCTATATTTATATGCACTTCTAAATGCATAGAATATATGTGCTTACAATACTATTATATGGATAAGAGACTTGCGTGATGTGCAGCAGAGATACCCTTCAACATGACAGCTTTAGAGAGAAAGGCCTTGTTCTAGGTGATGTGAGAGTTTGCTTATGGGGTTTTGAGGAGATAACACGCTAGATAAATATGTCATGGGCTAATATACTAATATCTACACAGATCCTATACAGTTTGAGATTAAAAAAGAAGGAAATAATGTTGCCAGAAAGGTAGCTCAAGGAACACAGCACCAAGTTGCCTATATAGGGGTACAGGCTGCCTCAAGGAAAAACAGCATGGGCTTGGACAAGAGAGCATGAGAAACAATGACAAGCATCAGAAACCCAGGAGCAGAGCACCTGCTGAGTGACACTTAGATCTTTACAATGTATAAGCACAGATTCTACCTCACCCGGAAGGGTAGAAATCCCAATTTCCATATTCTTTCCTCCTTACTGTTATCTTTGGCTACAGGTGGCTCAGAATTAAAACGGGTGACCATGTGAAAAGTGATTAAATCTTAGAACACCACAAGAATGGGCAAATGTTAAGAGAATGTATAAAATAGAAAAGGAAACATGATGATAATAAATATTTGAAAATAGGAAAAGGATCCAACAGTAGAGTGACTATCCTATTTCCTGAGTTGTTTTCAGTTACACTGCTATCTGAAAATTCAGTAGAAATGCACAGAAATTTTATAGGTTTCTTTCTTGTTAGAAAATACAGATTTTTTAAGGTGTATCATTTTCATCCACTCTGTTACACAGAAGTCCAAAGTAAATATTTAGTAAAAGCTGAAAAATTCAGGGATGATTCTTTTCTGTTCTTTAGCTTCACTGTTTTATTATTATACAAGAGATTTAGGATTGTCTTACTAGTTGAATAAGAAAAAAACATCTGAAGAATTTCAAAAATGAAGAATAAAAAAAGATTTTACATAGTGTTATTATTAAATTTTTATTCTTTAAAGGATATACAGAATAATTTCTACAAGCAATTTCAATTTTAAACATTTTCTCAATTATCTCATAAGAGTAAGTAAAGTCGTGCTGCTCACAGTTACAGAGTATACTCTTTTTTTCCCTAATAGAATGTAAATAGCAAAGACTCCATTTTTTCCTGTGAGCTACTTCACGTTTCTTTGCAAATTGCTTCCAGCAGTTTTTCTCCAATAGCTATTACTGCTAGGTATTGTCTTTATTTTTTGGTGTGTATTTTTATTGACAAAAGTACCGTCAGTTATGAAAATAAGAAAGATATGTGCGCTAAAAAGTCAAGCTAAATTAGTCAATGTGCTTGCTGAGTAATGAGTAGGATTATATTCCTTATTTAGGTATCTCTTTCTTTTCATGGTTCACAATTTAGACAACCAAGAGAAAGCACCGTTGCAGCTCTGCTTAGAGAAGAATAGCTTACTGCAAAAAAAAAAGATTTTGTAAAAAATTTATATTTACTTGTGCATAAAAGAATAAAAGAAATGCAATGCTGAGTAAGTTTCATGAAGATTTGCTTTGAAACTGCAAATTAAACCAAAAATGCACAGATGTTTGAAGGTTTACCTCTGTCACAACTTGAAAGATAAATGATTTATATATTTTCATTTTATAACCCTCTTTATGATGGGAACCGAGTGAACTGAACAGTTCTGTAAGTAATAAGTTATGAGATGTTGAAACATATGCTGAAAAGCTCAGGATCTTGAATTCCAAACTCAGTTGTTCTGGCTTATTCTTTACAGCTGGGCTCATGTAACTTCTGTTTAATATATTTTGAATTATCAAATATTATTATTAAACCCTTAAGAAGACATTCAGAAACAAAATCTTTTACAACTTCTCTATAAAGACAGAAACAAAGCTGCACGAACTTTCTTAGCTTTATTTCAAGGAAAGCTGGTGCCGTGAAGAAATATTAAGTGCTAGTGAAAGCAAGAACCGGTTAAGAAGGTTTTTCGCAGGAATATGTAGAACTTTGCGCACATCCAAAATATTCAGAACTTTAAAATCCCCACATGAACAGGCTTTATATTGTACATGATGTCAAGTCAGATGATTGCAGTATGAAAAGAGCTTCCAGTAGCATAAGAATATTTTCATTTTCTGGTAGACCAATAAGCTGCTATAAGATGACAATGTTGCCAAACTTGTGTCATGACTGTGATGTAAAAACAAGAATAATTACATAACCTGTTTCATTAGAAAGACCAGCTGTTTCTGTCTTCTATTACTGAACATGAACTTTTTCTTTCCACTTTTCTTTCCTTTTTTCTTTTGCCAATAATTTCTTGCTTTTTCTCTGCAAACCCCAGACTTATACCCTGCTTCAGTAATGATCATTTATCTGTGGAAACAGAATAAGCCTTTGCAAATTATTTTCTTAATATATCTTTGACATTTCACATTAACTTTGCAAGTATATCTTTCATAAATTCATGGAAACAAAAGTTATTTTTTTCCAATTTATTAACACATGTATATCTCCCCCAACTATAAGCACAATAAACATGGAACAGGACAAGCCCTCTGCTAAATATCCAGTAGGTTAACTCCAATACCAATCATGTAAGATAAATACTTAAAATTCTATACTGAGGAAACTCTTTCAGCTCACTGCAGTAGGGGGAATTCCCAGAGAAGGATGTGATGCCCATCAAAGCAGAAGAAAGCACCACAAAACCACAAAAAAAAGTTAAACCTGACTTAGAGGCGTTTTGCAATATGCTTGATGTCCTCCCCAGAAATTATATTGTACTTTGAAAGTTTGACAGCAAATAACAGCCTTTCAGCTGAAACCAACCATATCAGTTCTTCCTAAGCCTCTTGCTCTCCAAGGAGAACAAAGATTGGTCTCACATGAGGGGCAAACTTAAACAGATAAGAGAAACAAAGTGTGACTGGGATGTTTTCTGCTTTGATAAAGTGCAATATCTATTCACAGGTTTCCCTCCACAATCTATAGAGAGATGGTCCTCTCGAAGGTTTCCTGCATTTTAAATGAAAGCAAAATTAGTGTATGGCTTCAGGAGTATGAAACACTGATGACTCAGATCTTTCCATAAGATTCCTAATGTAACCTGACTGGTGGATGCAGGAAAGGCTGTGGATGTCATCTACCTAAACTTCAGCAAAGCCTTTGACACTGTCTCTCACAATAAACTCCTGGAAAAGCTGGCAGCCCACAGCTTGGACAGGAGCACTCTCTGCTAGGTTAAGAATTGGCTGGATGGCCAGGCTCAGAGAGCGGTGGTGAAGAGTTCTGCATCCAGCTGGTGGCCACTCATTAGTGGGGTCCCCCAGGGGTCAGTCCTCTTTAGTACATGCATTGATGATTTGGATGAGGGGATTGAGTCCACACTCAGGAAATTTGCAGGTGACACCAAGCTGAGACCGTGTGTCAATCTGTTGGACGGTAGGCTGGTGAAGGGCTTTGAACACCAGCCCTATTATGAAGAACAGCTGAGGAATCTTGGGTTGCTTAGCCTGGAAAAAAGGACACTCGGGGGAGACCTTATCACTCTCTACAACACCCTGAAAGGTGATTGTAGTCAGGTGGGGATTGGTCTCTTCTCCAAGGCAAACACTGACAGAACAGGAGACACAGTCTTAAACAGCACCTGAGGAAGTTTAGGTTAGATGTTAGGAAAAAAATTCTTCACTGGAAGAGAGATTGGGCAATGTAATTATCTGCCTATGGAGGTGGTGGAGTCACCATCTCTGGACATGTTTAAAAAAAGGATGGACTTGGCACTCAGTGCTGTGGTTTAGTTGATGAGGAGGTGTTAAGTTGGACTTGATGATGTCAAAAGGTCCTTTCCAACCTAGTTCATTCTGTGGTAACAGGATGGTGTCTAAGTGCCACCACATGTGGCATATTAATTCTAGGGGAAGATACTAAAACAGGAGAAAGACATGAAAAAAAGGGTGGTGGGTGATGCTAAAAGCACAGAGTCCTTTAAAGTTCATATTTCACATGATGGGGAAAGGAATTCAGTGAAAAAATGATGACGATCAGACTGATAGTCTCAGTGCAATCAACAAGAGAATTTGACTGCCCTTTAGGTTCTTGAAGAAAAGTGAATACAAGACACAAAGTAACTCAGTGGGATGAAACAGAATATTCTGGAGATTCTCAGGGAGAATGAACAACAGATATCAATATGACTTGGACAAACTGGTCAAGAGAAGTGCAAAAGAGGGGCAGAAAAATTCTTTGATGTAGACAGAAACAACCATAATAAAATCCCTATTAACTGTTTCTGACACGTAAAAATGTTTTCTGAATCAGGTTCTAAGCAACAGTTATAAACACGCTATGCTAAAAATAAAAATCACTACAAAAGAAAAGTTGACACATTTGAACAGAAAGTCTCAAGATTATGAGTTATTATATCCTCTTAGAGATGAAACAGCAGAACTGGAAACTGGATTCATGGCAATTCCTTTTGCTAATTCTTCAGCTATCCATAACATTTAAGCAAAAAGGGAGGGAAAGAGCATTAGTAGACTCAATGTCATAAAATGTAATATGAAAGTGACAAAAACATAACACTCGTTCATAAGTTCATTTATCATATTTGTTTTTTTTAAAAAGACAGCAAAACTTCCCCAAAAATTGCCAAAATATGATGCTCTGATACTTCTCAGTTTGACTTGAAACATAAAATGGGAATTTAACTAAGTTGGGAGAAGTTTTTGTTCAAAGATTGATTTAAAGATAAAGATATAAGGTAGATCCTTTGCCTCAAAGAACATCTTAAACATGTGTGGTGGTGTGAGGGACAAAGAAGAACTTTAATGTGGAGTGCTGAAAGAAAGACAAAAAGGTCAACACTTTAAAACAAAAGAAAGCATGTAGGACAAGACAGGTGAATACAAGCTCGTTTTATTAATCCACATGACCAGAGTAAGACCTTGGGAGAACTCAGTCATCTTCAGATGGCATAGGGCATAGATAAAACTTCCATGCTTGGCCCAATTCCTCAAGAGGAGGTATGAAAAGTGCCACAAACGAAAAAGATAATTACTCTGAACATCAATCAAGCACATCAAGCTTTTGGGCCAATTCTGTCCATGTGATTTTTAAAACTTATTTTATTTTTAAATGGCTCAAGAAAGGCTATTTCTTCTTTTCCTATGAATAGTGATATTTGTTTTTAGAAAAGACAATTAAATTAAATGAAATAAAACTCCATTACAAAAGTAAACATAATCACCACTACAATTTTGTTCCCACAGAAGACTATGAACAATCATGGTTTGCTCGTAAAACTAATAATTTTTATTCTGAATTGTCCTAATGACAAATTAAAAACTCTTCAACACATACCTCTGCTGATAACAACCTAATTTCCAATCTAAGGCTCTCTCTCATTTCCCTGAAATTTATATATCATCACCAAGATTCATCAGCCCCAGGTGATTAAATGTCTCTCTCCATAGTGGAATAATCTGTTTTCAGTAGGACTGAAGACATTTGATTATGATTCACAAAATAAAACTCTCAGTTGAACTCAGGCAACTATCAAATTTTGCTCCAATATCTATATATTATTAACCTACAATTTTAAATTAGTATAGCCTTTCGTATTTTTCCAGCAGAAGAGTTAAACGATAAATTTTGGCATTAGCTTTACCTATTGCTTTCTTTATACAAATAGATTTGAGAAAAATATTTCTGTGCAAGATGAACCTGAAGTGAAAGTTTAGACACATGAAAAATATTCAGAGCAGTAGAAACGGCAAAGGAAAATCAAAATGTGATATCTGCAAAGTTATACAAATAAGTGGATGGAGAAAGAGAATTAACACACTGCCCCAATACAGAGTGGAAACCATTCAAGCTTGTTGCTGACTCTTACGTAAATCCTTTCACTGTGACCAGACTGACTGCTTTGAGAAAGTAATTTCCTGCTGCCACAGAAACTTGATTAAAGAGACTGAAACACAAATAAAGAGCAATGCCTTGTGGTCCTCCCCTAAAAGGGAAGCCTGCAGGGAAAGGAAGCTTGGACCAGGCCTCCACAGCTTTTTGTAGTTGTAGTGTCTCTGTGTAATCAAGATTTAATTCCATGTTTTATTTCCCTACAAAACTAAAAAAATGCTATTTTCTAACTCAGGAGCTACAAACGTGTGCCAGCTAAGAACATTTATAATGCATTGCAGAGCACCTTGAATTGTTGTACTATCATTACGTGAAACTCTACCACTTGATCAGGAAAAGGAATATGATTTTTTAAACAGAAGAATTATTGAGTCATTCATGGAAATGTCTCCATTTTGATTAGAATCAAAATGAAAAAAAAAAAATTCTTTTCTGTTTGATGACACCATCTCCCTCTACATAATAACCACACAGTGCTCTATGAACGCTAAAATTTACAACAACTTCCTTATTCCAGATACCAACACTAATTATGTAATATCTCAGGTGATAAATTTAGAAACTAGATTCTAAATCACAGACCAATCTACTGGCATGTTTCTGTTGACTGGAACTTAACACAGGTAGAACCAGGGTAAATTTAAGAGAGAGGGAGGGAACATTTGGCTCACAGAAAGTCAGCAGAACACGTTTCCACTAAGAAACATTCTCGTAGGTCAATCCTATCCCCCAAGGCACAACAGAACTGTCCTGATTTTGCAAAAAACTGCATGATATATATACATATATGTACATACATATATATGCATATGTATAAGTTCCAGCTATTTATGTAAAATGTAGATATGTACAGTGTATGCGCAACCTAAATTCATGAAGATATAGCTTACCAAACATATACTCCAATATCTATTGGAGGGGAAACAGAGCAGGGCATAAGCAATCCCAGACATTCCTGGAATATGTTGATGACAACTTCCTTCTCCAAGGAAGGAACCCAAGAGGAGGTGCTATGCTGGACCTTGTTCTCAGCAACAAGGAGGAGCTCTTGGGGAATATGACATTCATCCTTAATGATTCTATGATTTAGGAACCTTATTGCACAGTTCTGATTTTTTTTTCCACTGAATTTCCTTACTGGATATTCATAACCAGGTAAGCCATACAAATTATACAAGGATGCCTTGTATAATTTGTATGGCTTACCTGGTTATGAATATCAAAATGATAGCTTTTGATCATATGTAAAACATGAATGTAACATAAGGAACTAGTAAAGATAAACCTTTAGTTTTAATGTTTTCCAGAAGTAAAAAATGATGTAGTAATTCAAAATTTATAGAAAAATAGGAAAGGCAAATTAATATTTGCTTCTAAATGTAAAAAAATATTTTTAACTTGGTGATTCACGTAATTCTGCTCTAATTTCACAGGATTATTTGTATCAGTTTATAAATTGCACAATAAAATTTTAATATGGTTGCATACAAATTACTGGAATATAAATATTTGGAGAAATACACAGCCAACACACTTGACATGATTTTAAAATTAATAAAGTCTTTTTGAGCACACAAGCCTGAGGAAGTTGTCCTTTAAAATGTCCCATCATGGAGTCAAAACTTGCCTATACTTAAAAATATCACAATACTTTTGAAAAATCAAAGGAATTCGCTCTTTTTCTTTTAAAATATTGATTTTTAAATTAGTTGTTGTCATTATCTTTCTCATGTCCCAACTTGAATGTACATCATATTAATGCTTATTGAAATCAATAAGGGCTTTTTTCAAATATATAACACACCACTTTTTCTTTATGTTTTGTCCTAAAGGCTTTAGCCTGGAAATAATGGAATGGCTCACAGTCTGAACCAAGGACCCAGTTTCCACTAAGTATGTACAATCAAGTCTTTGCCATGATTACCTTAAATGATTGTTACAAGAGATGGAGCAGAGCTCTAAAAGACTTTACACATTCACAGCCTGTACTGAAGGAAAAAAAATCATACAAAAATCATTAGATCTGTTTTGTATTATCTGCAGTTACCTAAACAATTAGTAGAAGAGTCACACAAAACTAAGTTTGGCTAGATCAGAATAGCCTTAAGCTGCTTTTCCAATGAAGTGCAGTTGACTAACACCAGGAAAAAAGTCAGGAATTGATGAGGCAATTAAATGGAGCAATTGCTCTAAAAAAAAAAAATACAAAAACGTGCATCAGATGCACTGTTGGAGAAGCTACTCAATGCTTTGAATATAAATACAGGAGCACAGTTTTTCTTTCAGGAGAAACTGAAGTAGGTCAAAACTCCATGTTCAAGGCAAGGACAGTGTTTGAATTTCTGTTCAGGCCTACCAGCAGAATTTGTACAAATGTTTCTCACAATGGTGAGAGGAGTTGCATGGGCATGTGGAGTTGCTCTTTCTATACTCACAAATCCCAGGATTTCATGAAAGGAAAAAAGCAGTAATCAATAGCAACTTACACAACATGCTCCAATAACATTTTGTCCAAAGCTATCCTGGAATTAAATTGAAAGATCAATTCAGAAAATTTGTTTTCAGCCTAAACATAGAAACTAGTCCTAAAATTTTACAGTTTGAGGAGTTCATATTAGAAATATCATGCTGGGTTGAACGTGTTGCATCACACTAGCACTGCCCTTAAAAAGCACAGTGAGTCTAAAAGGACTAAAGAAGAACAAAGGAGATGCAGATATCCATTTAGACTCATTGATGCAGTTGTATTTGAGGCCAAGCAAAACACAAGCAGAGGAGGGAGCGTGTTTGTGAGCAGGTGTATTTGACATAAAGCAGGAATCATGTCTGGCTAGTGGAAAGCCTGTTTGCTAAAGTCATTATCACTTCTTTCTCTTATTCCTGTATCTAAGCTTTCTGCCATTCTTCCTCAAACATGAAACACATGCCTTAACACAGAATGTTCTTTTCTCTATCAAATCCCTCCTATCAGATGCAATTAAATAGATTGCACATATCTTAGGGATAAAAACCAGTGAAAAATTAGCTTCAGACATGCAAAAATCACATATTAACTCTCTGCATTCACCCCTTCAGTAAGTTTTTTATAATACTATGAAGTGTTACCCACAGAACTAACAACACAGTCCCCACCACAGATTACAAGAGTGAAAGCAATGAGGTGGAAACAAAACGAAAAATGCCAACGCACATTTTCTCCAAGTGTCTCTGTACTTCAGGTTAAAGGCATTTCATATGGACAAGTGTAATTCCTTTATTTCCTAACCTGGATAACTTTTAGAGAGAGATTTTAAGTCCATTCATTGTCTTTCTATCAAAAGCCTATTTTTGTTATAAAATCTTTAATTAAAAATTTTTTGGTGTTGCAGAAAATACTGCTTAAGAATTGAATGAGGCCCAGCAGGCAAAGAAAGCCTCCTCGTACATATGGGTGGTTTAAGAGTTTGGTTCTCCACCTGTAAATTGCTCTTCTAGCTCTAAATCTCCATACAGGTCAGAATAACCCAGAGCACTACACATTCAACGTCCTTCATCATGTACTGTGACATTTTGAAAACTGGTTGAAGTCTCCTAGTGGGAGGAAACTTTTCAGAAAATTTCCATTGAAGTTCTGCCTAGCAGATTGCAAAAATAGAAAATATGTGATGTGGGGTAGTTACACCTCACTTTATATCAGGCTGTTTGGTAGTATGAGTCATTTCTGTTGCAGAACTGTGTTAACAGGTAATTCATTTTGTTGAAAAATGTCAAGTCAGCTTTCATATTAAAGGCTATGTAAATATACTTCTCCAGAAACCTTGGATGCAAATAACTTTTGCCTTATTAGTTACAATAATGTGATTGTATTTTTGTCTGGAACTGCTACTATATCTGAGACACTCTGTTTTCCAAAGATTAATATCCTCCAAGTTAAAAGAATAAAAGAGCTCCAAGTCCCCCATTAGTCCTGCTGCTTGGATAAAAAGCGGGGGAAATCCACGACCAAATCTACAACAAGTAATAACATTAAACTAATATGCTGAGGAGTTTTTAGGAATATTGTTAATTCAATGATGCAGTATAAAATTTGACTCAGTGTTACTTACCTCCATTTGCAATAAAGTAATTATTACACAGCTGACTCTATGTCATCTGAAATTCACTCAGCAAATAGCTTTTGTTCAATGATCTCAGTGAGCTGTAGAGAAAGAAAAAAATCTAAATAGTTTTAATACCTGTTCTTGATCTGCCAATTGCTGTCAGTGTCAAGATGCTGAACAAACACTCCTCATTCAAATGAATAGAATAGGACAAATGTGGATGATATTTTCTGAGAAGTACTGTTAGTGCCTCTTTTAGGTCCCTGTTTTGTCCTGTTGAGGTTGTGACTGGCTGATCTTAGATGGAAATCTGTCTTTATCATAGAGAGAAGAAAATACTGGCATTTAGATGCACAAAGATAGAAAGATTTCAAACATCAGCTGAAATCAATGAGCTTGAAGTATTAAATATTTCTTGTCTGCAGTCTAGATTTACACATCATTTTGTTACCTAAATTATTAATAAACCTGTCATCAGATTTATAAATAGTACCATTGTTAAAATAGGACAAAAACATTTTTAATAAAAATACTAGAACTGTTTTTATAGAAGAAAAATTACAGTTTTAGAATGGCATTTCTTCTACAGAGAAAAAAAAAATAGGATGTAGCAAGATGGGGGTTGCCTTTTCTCCCAGGCAGCCAATGACAGGATGAGAGGAAACAGCATCAAGCTGTACCAGGAGAGGTTCAGGTTGAACATAGGAAGAATTTCTTCATGGAAGGGATTGTTAAGCATTGGAACAGGCTGCCCAGGCTGATGGAGAGGTGTTCAAGAGAAAACTTGGCATCATCTTCTTGGTTCAAAATTCCTTACATTTCTGTATGCACATATGTTATTCTGCATCAGCCTGTTTGTTAGGAAGATTTCGGCCTGACACCTACCTCTCTGAGCACAAAGCAGTATGTTACCATTTAAGCCAACTAAACATAGTATGCCTGAAAATACTCTCTCACCAATAATTTGAATGCACATTTGTATTTAGCTTGAAACACACAACTAAGAAACAAAAATCCAGTTTGACAGTTCAAAATATAATGAGAGAGAAGATTAAGTCTTCAAATATGGCAAACAATGTAAGTTTTTAAGCATGATTATTGTCAGTGCCAGAAAAACACCCTAAGAATAGACCACAACACCAACCGGCCTCCTATGCATATTTCACACTCTTATACTGCTTCCAAAGATTAAATACCCTGAACTGACTGACTTCCCAGTGACCAAAGAGGTATCACAACCCTTCTATATGTGTAAATAAAGCACAGATTTAAGTGAATAGTCAAGATATGTGTAAATATACATGATTTAGTCTAAGTGAGGCTCATGGCCAAAGATGTTTTCTGTTTTGTTGTTCATGTCCTCCCCCGCATAGCTATTGGGTGGAAGAGTGAGTCACCTCAAATGTCTCCTCTAATATAAAATATAACTTCCAGCAAGCAAAAGGACTAACTTGTCATTAGGGTGGAAAGATACATTGATTCATAAGGCCTGTACAATGCTACTAGCTGTAGCAGGAGAGGCAACAACAACAAAAAAGTAAAAGAACGGAGAGTATAAAAACACAGATGTTATTTTTGACAGGACCTGGATTAATTTCTAACAGTGGAGGCATAACTGACACCAGTGTCAGTCACTATCTTAAAAAGCCCTCATGCCTTCTCTTTGTGAGTTTCCCACAGCCAGCTCTACACAGAACTGACTCCATCTCTCTGCAAGCTCTCCTCTTCCTTCTTCATGAGCAGCTAACCCCAACCTGTCCCTTACCTGGCCACCTAATCCTGCCTGCCCCTCACACAGCATCTTCTTACCTTCTGTCCCTTGCACAACTGCATGACCCTTCCTCCTCACAACAAGCAGACTCCATCTCCAACCAAGTCTCAGCTAGCTAACCCACTCTTTTACAACACCCATCCTCATGGGACAGGCGAGGCTGTTTCCACTCTTTGGTAATTAGTACAGCTGTAATTCATTGAGGGAGATTGCCTTCAGCACTATCCTTACAAACCATCCTCCCACATCTTTCAGCAGTAGGTTTTGACTTCTGACTAGGAAGGGAGGAAGAGTCTGGTCAAGGTAAGGAAAAACAATGGGAAAAAAATGCAACTTGAAAAGCTAATCAGCACACACTTAAGACAACCCATTCATCTGCCGTTGGTTTCAAAGAATACAGTACTCTCCTAAAGTTTTCTTACATAGTTCAACACAGTAAGTGTTGCAGTGGGGGGGTTTGTTCCCCCGGTGACAACTCATCCAGCTGGCCAGGTCAGAGCTGGCTAAAACAAACAGGACGGGTACGATGGTGCGCCTGAGAAATCCTTTAATCCATCTGTGACTGTGCAGTCTGAGAGGCAGCATCCAAAGACCAGGGGGAGGTGTTGTGTTAACAATACATAGGGACACCTGAGGGCAAAGGTCCAGTCACAAAAAAGGACTAGGAACATGTCCGGGCATGCCCTCACATGTCCCCACAGGTCCCACAGTTTTGAGCCAAAGCCTCCACATCTGTAGGGCAGGGGCCTGACCTTATGTCTAAGGCCTTACTTCCCAACAGCCCACTTCCCAAAGTCTCAGATTTATGCCCTCTGTGTAGGGAACCTGGGCTAAGTTTTGGTCTATTCTAGCCAATTCTACTCCAACAAGTAAGGACACTGATAAAACCAGAAACTCCCAGTAAATATTTTTAAGGATACCAATTCTATTGCTATCACCATCCCATTAATTTGCCAAAGCCACCTTTCTGATCCCATATTAGCAGCCAAGCTCAACACATCTTAAATTTCCTTTATGTAATCATGTAATAAGTGTTTAGGACTTCTGTTTCATCTGTCTTTACCATTATATTTAAATAATTTAATTCATAATATACCATTTTTATCCTTTATATAAATCCAAAAATAAATTTAATTTAATTGCAT
Organism: Rhabdornis inornatus; assembly: GCA_013397075.1. NCBI lineage: Eukaryota > Metazoa > Chordata > Aves > Passeriformes > Rhabdornithidae > Rhabdornis > Rhabdornis inornatus. Next base: position 795,271 of record VWZS01002239.1, on the reverse strand, counting down.
CTTCTCATGGTAGTGTAGAATGCACAAAAGACCTTGATTCTGTTTAAGCCCTGCTCACCAAAAATGAAAACATCCCTGTGTTAGCAACACTGTTTTCAGCACAAATACAAAACATAGCCCCATACTAAGCACCAGGAAGAAAAGTAAAAAGTAATTCCATCCCAGAGAAAACCAGCACACAGTTTAAAGTGTGAAACACATTAACCACCAGAGTGTTTACAGTGGCTTTTCAGTTGTAAAGAGGATTTTTTTCTACTGTAAAAAGGCTACACTTTGAAGCAGAAGCACTTAAGCCTTAGTGGATCTATTGAGTGCTACAGAATACACGTTCTGTGCCCGATTACAGCATGTTTTAGAAGTACTATAATAGATAGTGAGGTTACTTTGGGCATTGCTGTCAACTTGTATCGCAGAGTGCATCTACCATAGACAGCACAGGAAAACTGGGTTGAGGAAAACAGAGCAGGTGTTGTCTCAGTAACACATTACCATGCTCACTTCTGGGGCCAGGGATGACTGAGGAATTTTAAAAAGGGTATTTAGTCTTTTGGAGCAAGAGGAGGAAGATTGGAAATTTGTATCGTACAAAATTCTTCTTGACTTGAAATATAGAATGGATTGTGCCATGATGCATATACTTACGCATTTGGTTTTATGGATGCTTCATTAGAATTTAAAAAAAACCCAAACAAACAAAAAAAAACCATCAAATACCAATCTTTACAGTTGTCTGATATTGCAGAAAGAGAAGATGATACAAAAATATTCTTGTATTTCTCTTGTCAAAATTTTATGGGAGGTAGATTAAGTAGGGGATGTGGATCCAGCTCAGTGGCCAAAGGCCTAGATATTCTATTTCCTTTTAGAATACAGAATATATTCTATATTTTTATATCTATTTATCTAGATATAAAAATCAGGTACTGCTGATTTTTGCCATATTTATATTAGGCCATAAATAGGACTGCATATAGGAGAAAAAACCCAAAGATACATAGAAAGAGGGTAAGGTAGAGCCATTCTTTCAAGATTTTAACATAAAACAATTTAGGAACATATAATCTTAATGTCTGCTCAATCTTGGACATTCTACTAATTTTTTAGGTTGAAATAGAAAAGTACTATTCATACTGGTTGTGCATTCCTTGTTTTGGATGTTCCAGCATAATTGTTTTCCAAATTGTTCCTGTGGTAGTCAGATCCAAATTAGACTAATGATAACCAAATCCAGAAGAACAACACAACAATAAGCACTCAGTCATGTCAATGGAGCCAACCACACTTGGATTTTCAGTATTGGATGCAGGAGATATTCCACTGATAGAAAGGAAAAACTATGACTTGGAGTTATTGCAAAAGCATGTTCATACATAAAACAAGTTACTCTACCTTTATGCAGTATTTGGTCACCCGAAGACATCTAAAATAAGGAATAACTGCATAGTTTGCCTCTTGAAAAATACCTTGTCACTGTTTCTCCAGGACACTGCAGGGTTGGGGCCTTCCCCATGCAAGACTGAGGACACAGGGAAGGAGCCACCTCAGAATTTCCCTCTGGTCCCTGAGATGTGCACAGAGATTGTTTATGGGGTTATGAGAGGAACTAATGGCTGCTGCCCAGTTTCTGGTCCCAAACTATCAAACAAACAGCACAAGTCTGCCTGTAGGGTACACCTGTGAGCAACAGCACTATAGTAAAATCTCATAAATATGTCCACTGTGTAAGCAACATGGTCAGGATTTTTACAGCTGCCTTGGTATTTGTATCAAGAACTGAAAAAACAGTCCCTATTAACAGCATGTGACTTGATTTTCTACCAAATTTGAAAACTATTTATTGTTTGCTTTGTTTTAGTTTTAGAAGAGTAAAAAAGCAAGCTCATGGAATAAAAGGTGAGAAGTAACTTCATCTAAACTCAGTCAGGTTTTTCCTCAGAATAGCAACACTGCTGATATGTCCTTATGCATGCCATACTGCAAGCTAAATTACAACAGTTCCTGGTTAGAATAGCTGTGTCTGTGTAAAGGATTTATATGGTTCTCTTCTCAATCATTACATATTAAAAGTCACAGTATCACATGAATTTACTCAGAAAATTCTCTTACATAAACATATTTTATGTATAAGAAAATGTTAACTAAATATGTCTGAACTTCAAATAACAATGCAGGAAAAAATGTAACTATCAGAAATAGTTGTAATACAGACAGAGTTTCCATACATGAAAAATTACTGATTAATTCTTATTCAACTTGTCGAGTTATCTAATCTTGACAGTGAGATCTCTCAGTGGCATTCAACACATCACCACTCACTTTGCAGTGAAATTAAGTATCTACTCAACACTAAAGTGCTTGGCTGTTATTCGACCATGTTTGCACTTAATGCTTTTAAAATCCATTAGCTTGCATGGACCTTATTCAGATTGACAGTGTTGTATGGAATGAACAGTTACCATTAAGTTAACTGGAAGACAAAACTAAACTAAAAAGTTAGCTGTGAAAACCTGAGAGTTTATATGTATTGATCACGAAATGCGTGCTACAAAATAAATGTAACACCACATAAAAGTGTAGGAACATCAATACATTTCCAGGGATCAAAAAAATGAACATTTGTATCAGGGTTCCTCAGAATCACTTTTTCTGTTTTCACAGAGCATTGAGGGAGTAGATTGATGCCCGGTATAATTGATTATGTATTAGCATTAGCTGAAGATGACATGAGGGGGTAATGATAATGCATATGATTTATTATAGCTATATACACTGGGTAATGCTACACCAACCAAACAATTATTACTGGCTGTATCAGCTCTCTGCATTGAAGCTGATCTCATGTTTGATATACAAGAATTTATTTATCCTTCAAAATCTCAACCAAACAGACTATTCTTTGTTATTTAAATAAGACGTGCAAGTTTTATTAGAAATTACATCATAGTAAATAAGACTCTTGTGAATAACCTCTAAAATATTAGCCTCCCTGTTTTGGGAGATGGGCAGAAAATTTTCTCAGTTCTTAGTAAAGTAAATACAAATGTGTTTTGATTTCAGAAAAATATGTAATAACCCTTCCTTCTCTAAAGTATTTTGTACTCAATAGAATTCTAAAGATGCTACAACAACAACCCTCCAAACCCTTCCAATTCATTAATTAGAGCTTAAAGGTATATTCTAAAGTTATTTGGATTTTTAATAGATCTGACTCCAAAATAAAGCCAGGTGCTATACATGCTAATGGACACACAAACACAGACCAGGCTCCTTGGCTTACCAAATCTCTGTAACAACTTCAAACAAGTGCATAATCTGAATATTTTGAAACCTTTGGGGAACTCTGTATTGGAATCATGTCTCCATTATCTCGACCTGCTCTCTAATTTTTAAGGGTTATCCTAAGAAAAAATATGAGAAACATGTGTGCTAAGAAAAACTTCATTTGAGATATTATTTCCATGAAATGATGAAAGAAAAGCTATTATATTTTCTACGTTGAAAGACCTAAGGTTAAGGCTTGCTGTTGCTGTGGCATACCATGGCTGCCCTATCTCAACCTTGTTTCTTGACAGTAATTATTAGGAATTCAGAAACTCCAGCAGTATACATTTCTAAAATTGGTTTATAACTCTAGAACCAAAATTCCTTTTTAAGCTGAATTCTCTTAAATAAGAATTGAAAATTTTATACCATTCTTTGTGAAAGAATGGAGTGTCTTGGGCAACAAGATTGAAGAATGGCTTGGTGACCTGGTATTTGTATACACCATAGGGAGAGATATCTACTACTACATATCTAATATATACTAATACATATCTAATATATGCCAATAAGCAAGAGAGAGCATGAAAGGAAACTGCCAAAGGAGGAAATCAGTGCAGATCAGCATGAAGCTGTGATCAGTGCAGATCAACCGTAGACTGGATAGGGCCAGTGTTGCGTACACAAAACCCAGGCATCGCTGCTCTTGCTTTAGGGGGAGGACAGCCTGTCCCTTCTGCTCCTGACAGTGCCTTGCTGCTGCCACTGCTGTGTACCAAACTTCTAGACACAGTACTTCTAGACACAGTCATTCTACTCATCAGTTGAAATTAGAAGTATTTAGGTCTGTTCTCTCTAGGATTAGGATAATCAAATTTTCCATAGTGAGCATGGATGTTGCTACACACGCTAATGCTATGCATTGAAGTAACAAGATGCCAACACCTCATGTAAGGAAAAATTAAATTGGACTAAAAGTGCTATGGAAGAAGAAGTGAGAAATGAACAATACATTCAAATTGAGCCAAAGGGTTGTTAATAGAAAGTGGAGCTTTGATAATTTGCTCCATATTGTAAAAATTATTTATTTATTCTAAAATATGAGAATCAAAATTTAACAACTATTTCTGAAAAAATAATTTCTCCTACATGGGAGAATATTCCCCAACACCAACTCTGGATCTGCCGTATTGAGTAACATGAATTTGAGTAGCAAAGTTGTATAGTGTTTCCTTATAGCAGAAAGCAGGTAACTTAGCTGCATCTCTAGACAGTTTAAGAGACTTTGATGATACATAGAGACAAAGACAGTTAACAGATAGTTAGCATAGGCTGCACTCATCTAACTCGACTTCTAATAAAATTAATAAAGGTCACCCTTAGTATGCAGGTATCAAGAGAGAGAATATACAGCTAAACTATGTTTCATTCTCCTACTGCTTTATCTGAACTGGGAACTGATGAACAGGAACAAAAGTGAATGCTCAGTTTGCTTTGCTAGAACATGCTCTTCTTAAGGCAAATTTGACATTACACTAAATTTATGATTTGTGAAAATATTCTTACTACTTCCTACACAGATAAGCATAAACAAAGTTTACTGCAAAGCTGCATACTAAGAAGAGTTTTGGAAAATTACAGAAAAAAAGGCCAAATGTAAGGGTAGAGAATCAAAGCCATATCATCCCAAGCTTTAGCATTCTGTCTATCAAAAGACATTTGCCTTGATGTAAGTATACTGCTAACCGGCTCTTTGTGGTAATAACTGGAACAAATCTCCTGGAAATAAAGTCCTTGTATATATGAAGCTGCTTTCATAGCATTTTTTGTCACTGATAAGTTTTCCCAAGTCACCTTTTTTTACCTTAACTTTCAGCTTTTTCACTGAGCATCTGTTAGCTAAAATGAAGCCTATAATAAACATTTATGTCCCTCTTTATGCTGATTGTTGTTTACACCTATGTGGCAGGGCTGTACGAATATACTGAATATTTATGTAGCAAGAAATTGCACCTCCAGACTATTAAACACTGAGTGGAGCAGCTGGGATTCTCTAAATGCATTCAGGCCACTAGCAGTATCCATTATTTATCTACATTACTAGCTGCACTTGCAAAGATTGTTCACTCTTTCTCTAACACCTGATGACAGCAGAATGGGAGCACATCCTTTTTAACTCCATCAACATCCTAATTTGTTTGGAATTGCATTTGGGTCTGCATTCTCATTACAATGAAGCAGCAATGTGAGAAAGTTGAAAGCTGCTGCCTGCTTTTTAAGAGAAAGAAGATAATATGGGGATTGCTGGCTCTCCCCCTACTCTACTCCACTGCTGTGTCACCTGGAGTACTGTGTCCAGATCTTGGGCCTCAAATATCAGAAGAATATGGACCTGCTGGAGTGAGGGACATGAAGAAGATCAAAGGGCTGGAGCACCTCCCTTTTGAGGAAAGGTTGAATGAGTTGGGGTTGTACAGACTGAAGAAAAGAAGGCTTTGAAGAGACCTTAGAAAAATACCTAAATGTTGTGGTTCGTTTGTTTTTTCCTTATACCACTTTTATTGTCTCGGTTTACAATGGTTTGTTCCCATGTTGTACCCTCTCAGCTGGTTCATTCCGAGTTGTTCTCCTTCCCGCCCAAGTTATGCCACTCAACCCTAAGCCCCTCCCATTTTTCGAGATCCTTCCCTGTCCATCACCCTAGCCCCAGCCCAGCCTGTTGTCAATCCCCCTTGGCCACTCCCTTTATTCTGGATTGTTCTGTGTCAGTTACTGGTTCTGTGTTGTACGATTAGCTCCCACATGGGAAACCCCGCCTATGTTTTCCCCCATTGATTGCTTAAGTATTTGTCCCCACCTCATGCTCCTCCCCCAGAGTGCCCTGATTAGTTGATGCATTGTACCCTCCCTCGGGACCTCCCCTGTATTTAAGTTGCTGCAAGCCCTTTTTCTGTGCCTTTTGGGGGTCCTTCCTCCTGGTATCTGTTGCTTCCCAATAAACCTTTTCTTGGAGCTACAAAAGGACCCTTTCTGACTCTTCACTCCTCGCCAGATGCTGACGGCCGCAATGAAGGCGCTCAGCCTTACCCGTTTTCTGGGATCTGCGTGATCCAAAAAGTGGGCCACTCTCCGTGCTATCCTGCCTCAGAAGCCAGCCGGGTGGGCAAAGCCAGAGTGAGAGAGAGGCAGGAAGCGTCACCTAAAGAGAGTTACAAGAGAACTGAAGACAGACGTTTTACAGAGGCATGGAGTGATGGGATAAGGAGCAATGGCTTTACACTGAGAGTAGGTTTAGATTGGATATTAAGAAGAAATTCTTTACTGTGAGGGTGATGAGGCTCTGAAACATGTTTCCCAGAGAAGTTGTGGTTGCCCCCTCCCTGGAAGTGTTCAGGGTCACATTGGATAGAACTCTGAGGAACCTAGCCTAGTGGAAGGTGTCCCTGTCCATGACATACATTTGAAATACATGATCTTTAATGTAGCTTCCAGCCCAAATGACTCTATGACTACTTAGCAAAACCTCTGATCAGATCCAGTAAGTTAGTGCCAGCTCTTTCGCTTGAGTAAAGTCAAAACAACAGCATGACTCAAACAGTAAAACCAAGAGAAGACTGTTTCCTGCAAATATATCAGGAACCTTAAATATTCTTTACATTTTTTTCTCATATGCTAGTCAAATCTGAATTTGCATTCATTTTATTGCAAAGTGTACCCAGAAGAAAGTTCAAGATGTTATCCAGTCTATCCTTTTTACTCAGTTTTATGTGTACCATTACTCACAGATACACATTTCAAAAACATCTTAATAGAAATCACATTATAGTCCACTCTCAATCTCAGAAGCAGGGTCTTGAACCTTAATAGCTAACTCCCTTCTTTATAATGAAAAATTCATTAGCAGGGTTTTGATTTCTTCTATATGTTTGGTTTTTCACTTGTTTTTTTCATTGCATCTATTATCTAGTCATACTAAAAATACATGAATGTTAGATGATGTCCCATTTTTCTAGTGAGACTTGTTAATGAAATTACTTTCATTATACAGTGATTCCTCACCTTCAATTTATTTATGGAATTCTAAGAAATGTACTTGCCCTACTAACATTCAGACTTTAATAGTGTTTCTGTTCAGCTTAACAAGTTATTCAATACATTCAGAAAGTGCTTTCTGCTCTTTGCTGATTTTCGTTTCTTACATGATTCTTACGAAAGCTCAATATAAAACCGTCTTTCCTCTATGACTGTGAAAAGTGTCATGTTTTATTGCTTTTGTTATGTGTATTTAGTTGCATATGATACATTGTTTATGGTACGTTTTGTATTTATTTATTTTAGTCCTAATCCTACCAGGTAAGGAATGGATTTTTATGATAATATATTCTGGGAAGATATTTCAAGGAGGCTTGTCAAATTTGGCTTAAATGCCATTACATTAGCAAGAATTAAGAAATTTGCAATAGTAGCAGAAATACTTCATTTTTCTGAGTCAGTGTAATCAGCAAAGAAATAACAGGAGTGTCTTTCCTAATGCAGCTCTTGAAGAACTTCTTTAAAGTTTTAGATTTTCTGGTAGTGGAGATAGAAAACTACAGTAATAAGTAATAATTATTTGCAGAAACCTGGTCTCCATGAAGTTAGTAGAAGAAAATTCTTCCACATTTTGATTAACTTGGGACTTTAACAGATGCCCAGCTTTTGAATTCTTTTGGAACCATCTTCCAAAGCTGGACAGCATATTGCAAGATCACACTGACAGAGACAAAATTTCTATTATATGTAGCGCCCTATTGTAACAGAAAATAATTGGATATGAAGAGATAGTACTCCCAACCTTAACATAACTCTTCAGATTTCAGGATGGCATTCACAAAGAGAGATTTTCTGCATGCAAGACTTCTAGGTATACCAATATCAAGTTCTGGTAAGCACTGACAACATTTTTTTCAACTGACAGTGATCTTTGGAATTTTTAACTGAATAAGCCCAAATAAATCTCTGAAGGGTTCAGAAAAGAAAATACTCAAGAAAGTATTAATATCCTTAAGCATGGGAAGTGTTGCAGTAGCCTGTACTTTGGGGAAAATTCATGACATAATCAGGATGAAATATTTTTTCATAACATGGATTATTTTTTTAAATATGAAAGGATTTTGTTCTTATCGTGTTCATCAACCTGGATATTCTAAGAACAGTAAATAAGTAATTTAAAAATAATTCCAGCAGTATTTAGAGTCTGAGTTTTCTTATCAATTGGTATGAACGTAAGACTACAAGATTCAGGATTAGCAATAAAATGATACAGCACTTTGAGTGCACAGAAAGCATGCAAGAGAAAATAACTGCTGAGCAAAATGTATGTAAGAGCATGCATATAAAGTGATAGACTTCTTTTTCAGAAAATGTAAAATAGTTCATTGTTCATTTTTCGTCAGCACTGAGCTATTTGTATTGATCTTGGAGACTGTCTGCTGTGTTTTTAGAACTTTCAGTATTGCAAATGATTAAAGTAAATCACTGGTGTTACAAACAGCAATACCTTCTCCAAGCAGATGCAATGTCAGCTTCCTCCATTTCTCTTTGTGGCTTTGGATAATGTATCTCCAGTCTTCTCTTGGAAATCTTGCAAAAGATGTTAGGTCATCACAAATAAGTAAGCAAGAATGCCCAGGACACAATATCTTACATTGTTTTCTAATAAAATAAATACATTATGTCAGATAAACTCCTTTAAATTGCAATACACACTGCATTAAGTAAAGATTTGTAAATATGTATTTCTGGAATCTCTGTCAGAACAATGAGAATATCAGGGAACCATAATTTTATATGCTTGTATCTTTTCCAGGTTAAAAGAGCATTCACTGCACAATTTCAGTTAATTCTTGAGATACAATTCAGGGAGTTTCAAGCCTTTAACTAATGTGTTTACCAGTCTACTATCCAATTGTAAATATGTTTGTTACTTTTCAGAGCAATCATTTGGCAACATATTTATTAATATCATTATACCTAAAAGCTTGCTGGACACACTGGGATAGAAGTGATATGTTTGCTCTGTACCTAGTGTAGCTTATCAAACATGTCTTTTTTCCATTCTAATAAAGTCTGTAGGCCTCGTGCTTACCTGACAGTGTAAGGTCTTAGGATTTGTCTGAGCTTGCCTTGACTTTTTAGCTTTTTAGGTTTTGCAAATGTATGTAGGCACTGCATGATGAACAATAGCCCTGGAAGTTAAGCCAGGATATTAACAACTCAAGTGTGACATCCCATTTAATCTGTACTCCAGGAACACTGGTATTGTCAGCCTAGAATCCAGAGGGATTTTAGAAAAGATGTAGTTATTGGTAAAGTTTTTTTCACAATTGTTTTTAAAACACTTCTATTAAAAAAGATTTTTCTGTATTAATTTGTACTTTGACTGCATCTAGGCTAGTAATAGCTGTCTGTTGGTTTTAATTAGATTGTTAGGATTTTAATTAATATGAGAAGTTGCTGACTTCACTTATAAGGTGTATTATATTTTTGCTTATATTCGATGTGGTGGAATGCATACATACTAAGAAACTTGCAAATTTAAGATAATTATTTGGATCCAGTGGAATGTGTGTGCACCAAAACAGGCCCAGAGTACATGGCAGCCTCCTGAACAATAGTGTGTCTTTAAGTTGTATGCGTGCTGAAAAGAAATGTTTCAACAGGGTAATATTCTTCATTAGTAGAGTGAAATTGCCCTAAATAAAACAAATTAATTGAGAGGGTTATATTGACAATGCTTTTTCTGAAAGCAGAAAGAGGTGACAATTATTTGGAGACCATCTTAGGGAGGAAACTAAGGATGTTAGATTTTCTGCCTAGACTTGTGTACAAAGATCTGCTAGCACATACACTTTGCTCCTTGCAGAGCCCAATTCAGTGTTTGCTGAAGTCTCTGAATCTAGTCTTGACAGCAGCCTCAGTCCACAGAAGCCTTGCCCTGAACCATGTAGACAAACCTAGATTCTCTTTATAACCATTTATGTGCATTTATCTTTAAAGTCCTTAAGTAGTGCAGAGATGATCTCTCCCAAATTTTAAACATAGGGAAGTCAAGCCGTGAAAGATATGATTTTGACCAGGGTAATGCAATGCCTGTTGCAGAGGTCTGACCTAACCTAAGAAGTACTTTATGAGACATTCTTTTTATGAGTATTCAAAAAGAAAAATAGCATAGAAGTTATTACTTTCATTATGTATCCATGTTTTGATATTGCCCAGAACTCAATTAAAATCAGGCACCATTATTCTGAGCACAATCAAAACCTTATATCAGTGAAAATTTTATGCCATATAAATGAAAATGTCTTTAATTGTGCTTTTCAGTGCTGCATATATGGTCTTGTGATAATTTCTACCAAGATTATTTTTATTCATAAGTGGTCAAGCCAGTAACATTTCTAAAATGGAAAGTTTTATTATAGAAGAATAAATGTTATTCTTTTTCTTACAAAAAAGCAGCAAAGAAAACCAGGTCAGGCAATGCTACTTCAGAGAATTATCTTTCTAGCATGATTATTTCGATTATTTGTAACCAAAAAAAACCAGCTCTAATTATCTGCAATCAGAGCTGTTCAAAATGTTTGTAATAAAGATCCACTGGACCTGAGAAGATTTTAATACTTCAGAAAAACCAGGCACGCACTCCGTGTTTGTGGCTTTGGCAACATAATGACTCAAATGCTGCAATATCCTAACAGGCATTATGCAGAATATGCATTACCTCATTTACTATTTTTTATTCATTTTTAATTGATTGTCTTATAGATGCTCCTCCTTCTTGATAAATCTAGTCAGTCTCTGCTAAATCTCTGCTTTTTATACCTTCACAGACATCTTGATTTTCCCTCTAACAGGTTTATGCCATTTTCTCTGAGGCTTCCCTCATCTTCTAAATCCTGTCTCTGTTTTTCACACCACAGAACTGTCTGAAATTCAACAAATGCAAATGCAGGGTCCTGCACATGGGAAAAGAATAACCCCATGCACCAGTGCTGGCTGAGGGTTGACCTGCTGGGAAGCAGCTCTGTGGAGAAGGACCTGGGATTGGTTCCTGGTGGACAACAAACTTTCCAAGAGCCAGCAGTGTGCCCCAGGGCCAAAAAGGCCAATGGAATCCTGGGGTGCATTAGGAAGAGTATTGCAAGCAAGTGAAGGAAGAGAAAGAGAGAGAGAAGAAAACTTAAGGGACACGGACTGTATTCATCAAATGGTAAATCTGCTGTAGATTCCTAAGCTAATTAATTTTTTTTCAGCTTTCAGCATAGATTCATCTGGCATAGGAACAAACACATTAAAAATGCACTGATCAGGGAGCTCTTTGTGTGTTATTCTAGACATCATCATTTGGAAATCCACATCATTTTGCCCTGGGAGGGATCACACATCCCTCTCACGCCCTCAGAAACTCAAGTGTTTCCAACGTAATTCATTCTTTTTTTCATTCTTTGGATCCCCAGTTTGAGCTTTCTAAATTGAGATACGTGCAGCATGATTCCTACATCAACCATTAGCAATGATCATAATTAAATCCATCTCTAAAATTACATTTAATAGAGTCTTAAAGCAATGCTTCCTAGTGTCACCAGAGTAGTCATTCATTACATATTTAACATAGAAATAAAATTTTTTTAGTCATCACAATTTTTTTCTATCAATTTAATTTGAATAAGGGCTGGGCAAGTGAGCAAGATGAAAAATTAAATCCAGATGATCTTATTGATTGGAGAGATCTGACCCCCAAACTAAGCTTTATTAATTATCCTAGCTTCCACTTCAGAAAGCAGAAATTCAAAAGTTTTAATTACATTACTTCACTGCATGAAGTATGAATATCATTTATGATATCTATATAATTACAGACTCATTAACTGAATACAGTCATTACTGTGCCTTCGGTTTATACATGATGATGTAATTTGGGAGTAAATCTAATCCTAGGAATGTCTAAATTTAAGGATTGTTAAAACTGTACAGTGTTGTCTGCAACACTAGTCCAAACAAAGGGCAAAACCAGTTAAGAAGTCTAATTAAGGATTCAGGTTTCTTGCAAACCAGTTTTCAGAATAACCCACAAATTCTTCAGATTTCATCTACTAGACAGAGGCACCTAAAGTACCAACCACTAGATTCTGGTGGCTTCTCTGCACTAGATAAATGGGCTAGACAATTATTGAAAGGTTTTACAGAAAAGATAGTCTGTTTTTTTACTTGATGCAAGAAGATGGAAGATTAGATATGTGACTTAAGTGCACATTCACAACTGGGGAAAACTGAAGGGGGAGGGGGAAAAATCTAAAACATATAAATATCTCTTTAAATATTCCTTGATTCTGTTGATTATAGGGTGTAAGAACCAATTCTAAACACATTTTTAGACAATAGTACAGCCAAATCCAGGATTATAAAGATTTTTTTCCACCATCTTGAAGTGTATTCCTAGTAAACAGCTTTTCTTCTATTATTCTACTTTCTAGAAGTTTAGGATATATGTGGCTCTAGGGAAGTCTTACATCTTCTTGGTGAAATGTCAAATGGTCCCCAAACATGTTTTTGTCTTTGAATACAGACTTTTCTGTGTTTATTTTTGGTGTATTGTGACTCCAGCAATTTCAATGCCCATTAATACGATGTGGTATCAGATGATTATGCGTTTGTTGATTTCACAAAAATGTGCAATTGTCCATGCAAAACGTGGTTATGTGAATTTTTTTATACGGAACAAGGGAGAAAAGACATGCATGCAAGACCAAACAGGAGCATGTAACTCTTGGAAACAGGAAAAAATACTATAAATATAAAATATTTAAAGTCTCTAATGGAAATGCATGTGAATTTGCCAACTGAGAAGAGACAGAAAATGGTGCTTAAACAGAGATTATGCTTCAACCATCCATGAACATATGAAAGCAACCTAAAATCAGTCATTCTTCCTCTACCTCAAATCCTGTTATTCCAATGTGCATTAATTGGTCCAGTGGATATTGCTCAAGAAACCAGGGCTGTTATATAGAAAGTTCAGGAGGCAAGTATCTTTACAATCTCAAGCTTCAAATACATTAGTAAGTAAATAACTATGCCTAAATACTGCTGAGCAAGTCACCAGATTAACTCAACTAACAATTCGTATTTCAGACTATCTAAAAACAGATTGAAGTTTCTGCTCTTAAAATAAGCAGTCCTTTGAACTACCGCTATATATATCATCCTAATTGTACCATCCACCAAAACAAGGTTGAAATCATCAAGGCCTTAAATAAGAAAAACAAGTCAGGAACATACGGAGCAGCAATAGTTCTTCTGAGAGGTCTTGTATTTTTTTTCTAACCCGACTAATTGTATATTTACCTACCCACCAAGAAAAATTATTAATTTCTTGCTAAACGCCAGTTCTAGTAATGAATATAAAATGACAAATATTTGGTTAATAGAATTTTTGAAGTCAGGTGTTGTCTTTGCATAAAGAAATTTTAGTGCTGACAACATATGAAGATGTCAAGAAAAAGTTAACTTACTTGTTTCCCTCCTAGCATTTTTTCAATGACTCATCCTGTCACTTTAAGGCAGAAATGGAAAAAAAAAACAAAACCCCAAAAATGCAGTGTTTGCTTTATTCTCTCATAACACTGAGCCAAAAATCTAGAAACTTAAGAATTTATGTGAAATTTCATTTTTCTTGAATGAATGTCAGATGGCCTAAGAAAAGGGCCTTGATAATAAAATGGCAGATGCCTTAGTAAGAAGCATACTTCAACAGCAATTGGCCAAGTAACAGAAAATACAAAATTTATCTAGATCTATGAATGTCCTACTTTAAAAGATATAAAGGAAATGTAGTCGTCTTCTACCTTCTATCTATACTTGTTTGTGAGACTTTGTCCAGCTGCAGTTCCGTACCCTGCAGTTCTCTTCACTAGGAGTTTGTGCATGACCTCCCCACGTGACTGATAAATGGCTATGGATGAACTAAGCAGGAAAGCCTTGAAACATGTTGTGCAGTAAAGGTATCCTTTTGGTCAGATGTGAATTGCTGTTTGACTGTCAAACCCAAATTCAGCAAGACAGGTTGAATACCTCTGTGCCTGAAATCAGCAGCTCTGTTTTCAGGAGCACAGGTACTAACTAATGGCATGGTTTTGTCTGACACTCCCCCTGAAGAGCCAGAGCTTGGCACAGGGTGAGCCAATGGGAGAGGAATTCATATTGAGCCTAACTGAATTGCTCATATCAACAGAGACACATTTGCAGGTTTAGTGCAAAGTCGCTCCCAGTATAGCAGGTCTTACTGGACACTGGTTCAGAGCAGCAAAAGCCAAATTCCACAGATTCCTTGTTGTCAAACTGACATGGTCCAGTTTCCATGATCATTAGAAAATTATTTTTGCAACTAAGACATTCTACCTTGGAAAGCCAGACATTTTATGATTGGTCTTAAGAGATAGCCAGCATCCGCAAGCTCTTATTCCATTTTGCCTGTTTTTTTATGGTACGGAAATATGAACATTATCTCATTCCATTGGATTGTGCCCCCTCCTTCCTCCTTTATCTTCTTTTCCTGCATAATCGGGTTATATATAGCCAAGACTTTCTTAATGGTTATGTGTGAGGAAAAACACTTGAACAAGTAACTGAAAAGATTATATTTTAAACACAAGAGTGAGAGTACAGCCCAAGGTGAGGGTTGTTTTAGGCTTTTCTTGAAAAAGCAGATTTAAGACAGTTTTCTATGTGGAGACCCAATGAAATAACACAATATTTACATTCTAGAACTTGTGCTTCTCCCTCCAGAAGAAAATTTAGTAATGTTCTATCACCTTTTTCTCTTGGAATATTTTCATTGCAGGAAATCAACACTATAAATGAGAAGCAAGATATCCAGGAAAGTAGAAAGACATATGTGTAAGCATGCATGTGTAGTTTTAAGCCCACAAATTGCATAAATCTGGTAAATAAACAGTTACTGATTACAAAGCACAAGACAGTTAAAGACTGTAGTATACAAATGCTACATTTATGTTACTGTGGCATGCAGAAAGTCCTAAATTTCATCTCTTTAAAGAGAAATCATGGAGCTTCAATGTTTGCTGGTTACAGACCCACCACAATGGGTTTCTCTCTCCTTACCTTATAGCTGACTATGACTTTCACTCCACCATCCAGCATACAGTTACTTATATCTCACCACCCACAGACAGGACCAAGAGATAACAAATTCTTTGCAAGAAGATTGCCTGGGAATTCCAGTGGAGAGTCTGGAGAGAAGGTCTTGAAAGAGCTGTTGCTGCAGACTTGCTTTGCTGACAGAGCTCTGGAGGGTAAGTGGTACAGCTAGAGGTATCACATAAAGCACCAACAGATATGTGTGCGGTCTCCATCACAGGGCATTTTCTACGAAATATGAAAACAAAGCTGAATTTGAGCAGAGATGGTTGCTTGCTACTGTCACCAATTTCCTGCTTCAGAAACATCAAATTAACATGTTTTATGAAGTAAGGGGGAAATAGTTGTAGTCGTTTGATTAAACCTGGTATTTAGTCAGGTATGCTCACAGGCTTGAGCCCCCGGAGAAGTCAGAATTCTTTGAAAGCTGAGAGAACATCTTTGTTTTCTGTATGTTTCCTCTTCCAAGAGTCAACAAAAGCTCATCTATGAAGAACTAGTCCAAATGTCATTCTCCATGTGACTAAAAGAGGTGAGGAAATTTGAAATTTGAATAACAAGCTACAGACTACCTCTGACTGAGAGCTTCATTCCTTCCAAAGATGAATTTTTTGCTCATTAAGCACAAAAGAATCCTGTATCTTTGTATTAGAAGAAATCAGAAGCTGGACAAGTCAAGGCAAAAGACAAATAAGATGTATATTTATATTTACTCCCAAAGAGCTCCTTAAGTCATCCAAATATTTGCTGTTTAGTCTGTATCCTGATGAATCTGAGACAATGTTATTCCCTATGCATTAGCAGTATTGTTGATTAAAGCAACATGGTTATTGATAACAATATTTAACATCAAAAAAGGATTTGCAAATTCCAAAATTCCAGTTAGACCAACTTCCTGTAAAAGTCAATTAGATTGGCAAGGCCAGATTTGTATCAGATGTCTTCAATACAGTTTCTCTCAGGTGGCATTTTTTCTGATATTAGATAGCAATGTCAAATTTTGATTTGCTCTGCAGGGATTCATTCCAGTTGCAGGTTACCTCAACTCCTGAAATTCCCAGTCTTTCCCCTGTTAAACAGCAATGGAAGAGGTCATGACAGGTGTAACCGTATTTCCATTGATGGATGCATATCTCAGACATGCTTTGACTTACAGTTTAACCAAGATCAACGTTCTGCTTTTTCACTACTGTAGCTGTAATAAATTAAACTTGTGCTATATTCAGTCTTATTCAAAAGTTTACAGAAGGGATATTATCTGTCTTATAAAATCCAGCAATGATTAAATTCAGTGATTACAAGTAATGACATTACACTCAAAAAGGAAGTCAGAAGAAATGATAGGTCAAACCTCTTAGGTATATCTTTAATTCATAAACTCTATATTAGACTCCTTTGTGTAAAATATCTATTCAAGGCACCTTTTTGTCCTGGTCTTGAAATATATCCGCAAAATCAATTACCCCATCACCCCACGGGAGCTGACTGCAGGCCTCTCATTCATTGACCTTAATATACTGTAAGGATCTGATAAAACAACTGAGGATTGACCTCTCAGGAGGAGTTTGGCAGATAAACTTATCTTCTTCCTACCATGTCAATAGAAAGGTAAGTCTGTTTGATACTTCCACAAGCTGAACTGGTAGTTTCAGTTTGTATCTGCTGTGGTTTAGTCAGCTGTGTTAGGATGAAGTTTGAGACTAAACCAAATATTTACATGCCTGAATGCGTGTTTTTTTTCCATGTAATGTAGATATCTTGGGCCACATTATTGTCAATGGACACCTACTCAATATAGTCAATGGAGCCAGAGCAAGAACAGTGTTCTCCTGAAGATAGTCATTGAATTACTGACTAAATCATCCTTATGGAAGCACATAGACTTCAGCTTTGGATTTGTTGATTTATTGTATGCTTTTATGTACAAAATTAAAACAAACTAAAAGTCCAATCTTTTTATAAGTGCATGCAGTAATCACCACTGGGTGTCTATGAGGATGTGGACAAGGAAATCATGGGCAAAATAAAATATTGTTAAAATGAATTAAATATCAGACTTCCATAGGCAGTACCACATCCTAGTTTTCATGCCTAAATACAGCCAAAATACCATCCACACTGACTATAGGATTGTGTATTTCCGCCTAACTATTGGCTTCATAATGTAGTTGTCAGTAATTTTTCTATACATTTATTGAAAGAGTGTGAAATCACTTTTAGCTCTACCCTTTTATGTGCTTTTTCTTTAAACTATTTATTGAATGATTGCATATTCTAGCATTCAAATACTTAGTTTTGAATTCTCTAAAATTTTTAGGAGTTTTTTCCAAAGGTTAGCTACAGTCACAATTCAGGTTTCTCCAGGCCAATTTAAAAATGTTCTTCCACACATTCTTCCTTGTCTCTTTGGCAGCCTTTATTCTGATGTTATAAGCTTTGCTTTGCTGGGATTTTTATGATGAAGTTCAAAGGGATAGGAACTGGAGCTGAACTCAGTTACCACCACTCATTTAGTTTCTGTTCCAATCCACTTTTGATGGAGAAGGGTACCTCAGAATACCGTCACTGCTTCATTCCAGCTACCGGGAACACAGTAGAAAATTGAAATGGAGAAGTCCTTTGTTAGTTTCAGGCATATAGTTTAAACATTTCAGTCCCTCTTAGACACCTTAATGAAAGCCCCAAGGCCTGAAAGCAACTGTTGGGACCTGAAAGTAAAAGAAAGCATTTGCTAAGAAAGAAGCAAGCCATTCTTATGGCTGGGTGCAGCAGAATGCCAATGGAATTACTTCATCCATTAATGGGTTGGTTTTGTTTC
Source organism: Rhabdornis inornatus (assembly GCA_013397075.1). Lineage (NCBI taxonomy): Eukaryota > Metazoa > Chordata > Aves > Passeriformes > Rhabdornithidae > Rhabdornis > Rhabdornis inornatus. Next base: position 776,997 of record VWZS01002239.1, on the reverse strand, counting down.
CTTCCTAAAGAGACACTCATCCATGTAAAAATTTCTAAGAAGGCTCCAGACTTGCTTTTAAACCTTATGCTCACACTAATTGTCTTCATATTTTACTGTTCAATTTGTGAATGTGACTGACTGTGATCACACAATAGTGAGAGTGCGCTACTTCCACAGCATAAGGATCAGCTAAAGGCAAAAACATCTGTAAAAAAATCTCAAGAATTGTTATATTTAAATATGGATTTATTTAGAAATATCCTAATTGTAACAAAAACAAGAAAAATAAAACCATTTGTATATATCAGTTTGCACCTAATTTGTTTCTTTTAGGTCAGATTTTCTTGGAGAATCAACTCAACCATTTCTCCCGCAAATATGTAAATCCAAGACTTCAAATTGCTGAGATGGAAGCCCCTGTAGAGGACTCTATGAAAACCCCTTGCAAAGCTTTAAGTAGTTTCCTTGGGTTTTACCATACACAACCACCAGCACAAAACAAAATTATAAAATAAATGTATCAGTGAATGAAATGGAAAAACAGCAGCTAATGTTTCTAAATTCAAACTCAATTTTACAATACATCTGTACAATCAATACATCTATATCTTATTTAAAGCCAATCAAACCATTGTCTAGGATTTTGACAAGAGTAAATTAGAACAGGTTCCCAGCTAACAGGATTCCAATTCTGTAAATTACATCAGACTCCTCTGCTTGCAAAATAAATAAATCCTACTTCTTTAAAATCACTTTGTGATAATTCTGGATTTAGAAGGATCTTTTTCTTGACTGTATATCACTGTTCCTCCTGTTGTACATCCTAGTCAAATTTGCATTATTTAATGAGTTAATATTTACTGTCTTTTCTTTCAATGTGAAGAGAAAGAAGTGATGGTAGGATGGCTCACAGGCAGCTATACATAAACCTTACCCATTCTTTTTAAAGTAGAAATACAGAAATGGAGCATGCTTGTCACATACATTTGGATGTCATTACACTGTATTTTGCTGCCTTCTTTGTATTTTAAATATGACTCTTGAGAATGACCCTGTATTATTGTTACTTAGCATTGCAACTGGGATTAGTTTCTGATTCACAAAGGGTGCTGTCATAGGGTAACTAAACCAGGACAGGTGCTCAGGGGAAACTCATTTCCCTTGATATCAAAAATACTTCAAGATTTCTGCAGTGTTGTTGCAGGAAGTCTGCTGTTCTGGACTCATCCTCTTCCAGGCAACCTAAATTCTGCTATGATCCTGAAAATGCTGATACACTACATGCCAATTGTACACATAATTTCTGTAGGCAACTTGTTTGCAGACTGCCAGTATGCCCATCAGGACTGTGAGGCGTAAGACTGAGTGCCCAAAAGCAGCTCAGGTTCAGGGCAGTTTGCTTAAAAACAGACACAGGATCTGTTCTGGTTCACTTTATGAAGGTCAGAAACACAACTGCCCTGTGAAAGGAGAAAACAAAAAAGGATTCTAGGAAACAACAAGGCAAATTTTATTTCTTTGTATGGACAAACCCAGTTTTGGCTGTTTTCATTAAGACACTGATATTCTCAAGTAAGATCTTTGTTCTGTATCTCTTAAAATACAAAAGGACAAACATTCCACATTAAAATATCACACATGAAAAGGACTCCAAGGCTGTAATAGAATGTTAGTTAGAGAATGAGTCTGAAGAACTTTAAAACTAGCCCATGAAAGAATGTAATTTCTTTTCTTTTTGTTGATTTAAACCTTCTCATATAAGAGGTTTAAGTTCACATATTTTCTGGAAAACTCTGCTATTGTCCAAAAATCATCCTGTAGTTTTGGTAAATTCTGGCCAAGCCAAGTCATACATTGCATATATACAATATACGTTGCATATGCCCACTTGCAATCACAATGTGCTGCCTACATGATGAGCAGATGGATACTATTCCCTGTAAAGGATGTGTCACTGACTTGTCCCAGTCTTAGGTTATAAGGAGTCTGGAGTAGGGTTGTAACACTGCACTGCACAATGGTTCTTTTTTTCTCGAGAACTCTTTAAGTCAATATAGGATTGTGATAAAGTGCATCTGTTCTTTAAAAGTGTAGAAGAGGAAAAAGAAAATTCGTTCTTACATTCACTGGTTTTTTTGGACTAAAAACTCATCCTTGGTTGAGATGTTCAGCACGCTGGACTGTGGTGCTGGCTGTGTCTCTGTGTATGTGAACACATACGAAAGAACCAAGCTGTCCCACTTTGCTGGTCTCCTTTATCTTCTTCCTACAGGTGGATATGCTTTGCTGCAATCATTTTTGTGTTAAGATGCAACCTGTTACTCAAATTCTGGCCAGCTGCAGGGATCACCTCTGTGTTCCACTTACAAGCTGTTGAAACCTACAAGAATAACAAGGATGATGTACCAAAACAACAGCTCTTGTCACAACTGGACTGAGTGGGTGCTGCCGCCACTCTGTCATGCTGAGGGACTGTGAAAAAGTCAATGATGATTTAACAAAATAGAAGGGATCTGTGTAAAGGGAGAGAAGTATTGTAGGAGCCAACTACATACAGCTAACACTTTGAGGCAGCTGGGCTTATTGCAAATGCATGATGAATACACATTTTGCACTAGTGATAGACTGATATAAGATCATATGGCAGTTGCTTTATTCTTTCCCTGTCCATTTTGAAGGATGGTGTTGCAATGCCCCGGTACAGATGTGTTACAGGTTTGTACATGGGATAGGAGGTCAGAAGTGTTTTAACAGTACATAGTTTTCTTTCAGCGGGAAAAGTTCATGCATTTCTCTGCAACAGTCCAAGATCAATAATATATCCCCCAACATGGAAGATATGAAAGGAAACTTATTATGAGAAATCCACATCTGTCCTGTCTGACTAGCTAGGGAAGCATCTTTCATTTTGAAGAGGAAAGGAATATAATTTATAGACAAATCATTCAAACATGTATGATGTGGAGGTGTTTGAATACAGAAATTTCACATATTTTGGAAAAATTATCTACCCATTTTTGAAGAGACAAAAATGACAGTAAAGGCCTGGGCTTAATTTGAACCCCTAATATGTGAAAAAAAAATGTATCAGAGCTCTGAACCACCAGTGCTCTCAACAAAAGAAGTTCTTTTGAAAGCCAATAGAGACACAAAACTGAATACTTACTGTGGTTTTGTGAAGACAAACTAAACTTTGTACTTAGCTGATGACAATGACCTTCCTTGTGCTCGTTCACAAAAAATCTTTGAATACTTATTTCAGAGGTGAAGGATCACATTAAGGTACGAAGACTTGGCTTTATTTCTCATAGTTTTCCTGTCTAGAACTGGTGGAATATACCAGCAGCAATCAGATAGAGCAAATGTTTTGATCAGAGTATCCCATATCTGTGGATATTTCAGAAGGCCACAAAAAAAATTTCAGGTTATCTGGGTTCCAGAAGTGTCAGAATTTCATATTGAGAAGATTATGTACAGTGTGACATTATTAAACATCCAGGAACAAAGGTCTTATTCTGGCTATATTTTACAAAGCTATATCTTGTGATAGTCTTCTGCAGTAAGTTATATCCTACTTCATGGCTAGTATGATAGGAAGCCCTCTGTTCGGGCAGGTGGTGAAATGAAGTCACAAACACAAAAGAGGCTTTGTAAAGTAGTTAGCATAAAAAGGAGGAAAAAAATACGTTTTTTTTTTTCATGGTACAATAGCATCTTTCATTTCAGGATCTCAAAGCACTTCAGAAGCACTGTAATTAAGCTTCCAATATCTCCATGTAGTATAAAAGATTTTTAATGCCTTTTAGCAAGAGAAGAGAATAAAAATGAGGAGGAAATAAACTGGTGTTTGCTCATTTAATTCCTAATGAGAACAGCTTAATAATTGCTTTTATTTTAATTGTTCATAAGGAGCAATCTTTCTCCTTCCCACCCTAATTATGGAATAGACACATACCAGGGTATGAAAAGATGTAGAGTCTGGGATCACCCATAACATGACAGGTTAATTCCATAAATGCTTTCTTCTCTACGTCTTTCAACATTTTATGGAAGGTCTTTTCATCCACTGTTTTCTCCTGATTTAGTGTTTCAATATACCTTTCTTGAAATACTTTTATTCTCTCAAATGTGTTGACTCTTTTTTAATATTGTGTTAAGATCTCAGCAGAGAGAGGAAGGGAAAAAAGATGTGCTGTATGAATGGAAGAATAAAGAATTTAATGTGACATGGTCTTCATTCAAGACAAAACATAAACATTGAGGTAAAGAGGAGGAAAACGAGAAATAACAACACTTCATGTGGTTATGAAATATCTTGAAACTAAAGCATGAGCTGAAATGATTTTTTTGTCCTAAAGAACAGTTTGTCCTTTCCTCTACTCTATAATCTCAGTAGTCTAATATGAAATCTGCTCAGCAGGGAACATTTTCATGTCAGAATGCTGTATTTTTTGTCAATTGATTGGCCCTCTACCAGGGCAGAGGGTTAGCTGCCTTTCAAACTGGAAGAGACATCTGTAGCCAGAAGAAGAGTCTCCATTTATACTAGGTAAGACAGAAATGACAGCGTCTACCTTTGTGCACAGCAAGTTCAGCGTCTCTTAGCAGGGGTCAGGAAGCATTATCTCCCCACCACAAAGTGCACACAGAAGTTCAGCTCAAAGTTACCCACAGTCTTTCAGGAACAGTTTGTGAATCTTTATTTTTCTGCTTCTGTACCCAACACACTTATTTGAGTGGTTCTGGGGCTTTGCGTTCTTTGTGTGTGCGTGTATGTGTGTGAATATATGTTGGTAATTTCTGCTGCAAGACCCCAGGAGAGGAACTGTATCTGTGCTATGATTTTGTAAAACACTGGACACACTAGAAATGCAGTGGAGTTCTCTTACTCCTCTGGTGCAACAAGCCATTATTTTGAACTGGTAAGAACAGCAGCAGTAAAGTTACCTTAATTCACTTTGATACCTTAAAACCTTCTCAGGAAAATGACTCATTTGTAGTTACTGTATGCTGGTTTTTACTTTTGATACCATGGAAATCTAACCCCTTATTGTGTAAACAGTAACACAGGGTTCTCTACACCTTAAAAAGAAACATCTCTCCTGGGCATACCACTCTTCTTGCAACTGTCTGTTCTGTGAAGTGACCCAGAAAATGTAAAAGGTGCCAGCTTGTTTTTTGCTCTATAGTTGTACTGTTAACCTATTTTGAGACCACTGGTGTATTAAATGTTTTGTTGGGGTTTTTTTTTTGTTCTTGTTGGGTTTTTTTTCCTATTCTGATTGATTTAAATACATTTTATAGTTGATAACTGCACAAAATCAGTTTATTCAGTGGTAATGGGCCAACAGCAGCAGTACCTGTGACTCAGCAGGGATGGGCAGTGAACTAGAACCACCTTGCAGCCCTGTTGCAATGAAGGGAGCCAGTGGCTGGTCCAGTTTCTATTTCAGACCACTTCAAATGAGAGTCACACAACACTGCTGTCACAGGCTGAAAGTTTCTGATCTCCTTTCTTCACTTGTCACCTTTTATAGCTGGGTTAGCCAATACTCATTCTGAAACTGGATACCCTCAGAATCTATCAAGAGAAACTGCTTTATGAAGAGACATTTAGTTGACATCAGGGCACAAGGACATATAGACCCTTAAACTCATCACTGTTCCATTTTTAGTAAATTACAGTTGCAGGATTTATGGTGCATCTTTTCTCACATATTGCTTTTCATTTATGTGAAAATAAGCATTCTTGGCATTTTACATGTTCTGTCTACTAGTGCTTTTGTGGCATAATCATTAGAATGACTTACAACTGTATTAATTATATTTTATATTTAATCATGACATAAACAGAGAGACTTGCAATGATCTCTGGAAGATTGTCTTAATTATCTAACTTCACAGCTTGGCCTTTGTAAGTCTCAGTGCATCCAAACACAGACTTACTGGTGACAGTTTGCTTTGCACTGAAGTAAATGTCAGGACCTCTGCACCCAGTAAGTCAGAGAGACAAACAGCAACATCCAGCAAATAAAAAGGATCAGCTTTGTGTATACCCATTTTTATTTATGAACCATATCCCTCCAAATCTGTTTAATATATCTAGGGTCTAGTCCTCCTCTTATTGATGTCATGATAAGCCATGAGTCCCCAGTGAAATCTGTAGGGTTATAGCAAAATCAGAACAGCTCCGTACTCCCTCATTCTATTCTCATTTTGGCAGATTTTACAGTGTGTGTGCAACTGCCAAGTTCAATTAATTTTGTCCACATTTCCATTCACATAACTGATATCCCCACCTTGCTTTTGGGGTGATGTATCAGAAGATAACTGAAATAACATATCACCCCTAGCTAACAGAGATATCCTTGTGGGTAGGAAAGATAAAAGTTGTTATTCAGCCAAGCCATTTGTTTGTTGGACAGGGTGGGCTCTGTGTGCGTGTGTGTGTTTGCGTGTGGACTCCTCATTTGTAACCTTGTCATCTCAACACCTTAACGTTTTCACTGCAAATACAGATGAAAACTAGCATATAAATAATAGAAAAAGGTTAGTTTGCATTAAGAACGGCAACCTTATCAAGTTCATAACAGCCCTATGTGATCCATTCAAGTGTATTTGAAGTAGCATCCAGGTGCCTAGAGAAAGGAGGGCCCTAAACTGTTAAATCACTTACTGCAGTAAAAATAGGTGAAGAAGATGATTAAATACAGTTGCTTATTTAATTCAGCTGAGTCTAAATGCAGCTGGAATGTGGATGAATGACAGCAGTGTGTGAGGGAATGGGAGCCACTCTATCTCCTCCTATTGAGAATGCAGTTAACAGAGGGTTACAGCACAATACCTAAAATCCCACAGATGGATTTAAATTGCCATCAGTGTGACACAATCTGAAATAATCCCTTCTGTCTAGAATTTACATTACTGAACTGGGTTTTTATTTTTTCCTTCAGAAAGATTGATTTCCATGCCTCACATAACTGAATATAGAAACAATAACCAGGATGATGAGAATTGGGATTTTTCAGCCTGGAAAAGAGAAGGCTCCAGGGGTGACCTAGCTGTGGCCTTCCAGTACCTGAAGGGAGCCTACAAAAATAATTAAGAGAGAGTTTTTATGGTCTTTTTTATATAATAGTAGTCAAGGAGGACTGGTTTAAAATTGAAAGACAGTAGGTTTAGATTAGATATTAGGGAAAAATTCTTTATTGTTAGGGTGGTGAGGCATTGGAATATGTTTTCCAGAGAAGCTGTCAACCGCTCCTCCCTGGAAGTGTTTGAGGCCAGGTCAGATGGGCTTTGGAGTAACCTGGTCTAGTGAATGTTGTCCTTCACTCAGAATGTTCTATGATTTTATGATATTAAAAGTTCATGGTTATTTTATTTGGGGGTGGGATTTTACTCTAAGTTGGACTACAGAAGAGATATACACCTTTCAGTAACTCACTTTCAATATACAAACACTGAGACATACCTATGTTCTGTCTCTGCTAAATTACTAAATAAACTAAGTGCAGGAGATTCTTGACCAGACACAGGTAAACACTGAATCCCACTTTAGTTAATGTTGAATTTGCAAGATCTTATATATATATATATAGAGAGAGAGAGAGAGTACTGTAAAAGGTGCATGCATGTTTTGTAATATCAAGAAAATTATACAGGCAGAATGCTCACAAATGAGCTGTCTTCTCCCCCTGTTTGCTGTTAGTGAATATAGGACTGATCAAGTTGTAGGTCAGACTCTGCAAATGGATTCAGTTCACAAAAAAAAAATCAAAGTTGTGGCTTTTTTACTCACTAAAAATGTAAACCAAATACGATCATAAGACATAGAAATATCACATTTTTTAAATTATATTATTTGCCTGAATTACTTTTTTGTTGTTGTTTTTCCAAATGTCACCCTGCTTGGCACTCAAAAAGGTTTTTATTTTAGGAAAAAAAACTTCCATAGGTCCATATTCCACTTCACTCTTTTTACTTCTGAGGGCATATTAAGACTCCCAAGGAAAAACATTTACTTAAAACTAACTGAAACAAGCACTAGTAATTTTAACTCTGACAGACTACAAGACAAAATTAAAAACTCAAATTTTACTGCACCAGCAGCAAGAGAAATGTTGGTGATTAATTTTATTGTGTATGCTCAGTGAAACAGATAACCAAAAGTATAAAAGCAAAGTGCACTTCTATACTCTGTCCCAAGTATTTTAAAAGTAGTCACATATAAGGGTTAGTTTAAATCTGCTGATTAAACAAATACACACAGGAAACATACATGTACATAAATCTGTGCGTATGTGGAAATAACCAAACATACACAAGTATTTAGGTATGTCTGTGTATTCATAAAGAAGGTGCAAGAGAAGGGGAAGGGGGCTTGCAATTGTGTGTTGTTGTCCCTTAATGAATGAAAGCCAAAATGCCTGTGAGTCTCAGCAAAGATGCTCCCTCTGGTCAGGTAGGCTTCTGCAGCAGAAGGGTGTCAGTCCTACCTTCTTTACTGGATGTGGTTCCAAGAAACTGGCAATCTGAGGAACAGCAATTAGAGACTCAGAACCACCCACATTTCACTGAATTTCACTCAGGTGCCCTTACCCTGACTTCTTGTTGACCTTTGCAAATCATACCAGAAAAAAGGGGAAAATATGAGACTAGAAAACAAGAAAGCTGGCAGTTTTCATGTTTTGGGTTTGTTTTCCAAATGTGTATGAATATTTCAAACAAATGAGAAAAGTACCTTTGTAGTCCATCAAAAGAAATATAGTACGTGGGTTTTTTTATGCAGAAAACATCATCTTTTGAGAGAGTTAGCTGTAATGTTATTCATGGATATATTTCAATGAATGGTATGAGTGGTTACAGTCTTGTTAGTCATGTCATACTGCTTCACAGTCTTTGGAAAGTTCCTCTACCTCTGCAGACCATGATAGATTGGCCTATCACACTTGCTAGTCTGCATTGCAGTGATCTTGCTTCCTACCTTCATCTTTCCTCTTCTACCCTTTCCCTCCCTCCTCAAGCCATTTCCATTTGACTTTCATGGCAGTCATTCATTGTATCAGCAGGTCCCCTTTAATCAGAGAACTGTTTCCATCTGAAATAGCTGGTTAAATCATTGAGGGTCCATTAAGTGAATTATTTCAAGCTCTTGCCCCTTTCACAAACCTGCCCCTAAAGCAACACAACAAGTAATAAATTTGAAGCACTCTCAGTATGGTGAGGGAAGCAGAGTGCACTTTACAACTAGCAATTAGCCTTAGGGCTTCAGGTATTTTTCTTTTCTCACCACACAAATGAACTCACTTGGGTCTTTAATTTTTTTTGTTTGCTTTTTTGGTTTTTAAAGGAAAATACACGCCTTGTCCAGGGTTTAGTGTCTGAGACTGCTCACATGTCTTTAATATTCTATTCGCTGGTTTATAGCATCCTAATATGTGGTGCTATTCTGAAACATTTTCTATTCACTCAGTGATGGGAAATCATAATCCAACAATGCAGATATCAAGTAGATTCAATCATCTCCATAAACATCTCCATAAAAATGTTTTCTCCTACCCACTGAGGTTCACATAGCTTTAGATAATACAGGGGAGCATAGGACAGGTATGCACAAGGTGGTTTAGAAAATTAATCACCCTATTTTTTTAATAAGTAGCAGGATTTTTGTGCTGTAAGCATAGTGACAGCAGTCACAATAACACCTAGGAGTATGTGAAAGAAAATTCTTTTTACCTGTAGAGTATCATACAGTTAAGATGCTTGATCTCAAACAGTAAAATGCAGAAAGAATCACAGACCAGTTTCTTGTCTATTCAGTATATCACACTGTATGCAAAATCTGGGTTACTTCACTACCTTCTTGCTTGGCATTCAAATTTGTCACTCTTTTTACACTTTTTAATGGAACTTACTTTGAAATTTTATTATCCATCTCACAAATTTCTGTCTGCTTTCCCCATTCCTCTTTCCCAATTTTCTTTTTTTCCTCCCTTTGGACTATGCATGTGGGAAGAATTTTTTTATCTTTCAGCTTTATCTTGGAGTACTTTTTTATTTTCTGGTTTTATTTTTTTTCCCTGCTAAATTTATATGCCTTGTGATACAGCTTTTATCAGTCTCACACGTACTGTTGCTATTCCTTGTTCCTGATCATCTGCTTATATGTCATCAAGTGCACCATGTGCTCTTGGCAGAACATCTGCAATTACTAGGTAGTTTCTCATTGAAAATGCAGGGTGTTACCATCACTGATATAATTGAAGTGAGCTATGGTTATGGACTGTGGTTAGGTGTTTTTTTCTGTGACAGAGACTATAAGGAAAACAAGAAATGAGGCCCTGCAGTTTTATGAAAAGACAGAAGGGTTTTTAGCAAGGCTCAGCCAAGCGTAGAACAGGCATAATATGTTAGAGACTTCATATTTTGTTGTCATCAGAGGAGAAGCTGTCCATATAAATGAGACAGAAAGGAATTTGATTTGGCATCATGGTTAGTACTTGGTTGTGCAATAAAGGTAAATAGAAAAGTGACTTAATTTAGCAGGTATTCTTCACAGTTGACAGTGATTTATTTAGAGAAATATTGCTCAATCTCAAATAAAATTGTGGTTTAGGGAATACAGATGCTTCTCTCTACTCATACTGGAAGTCAGTAGCCATGGCCACTTTTCCTACGTGGGATTACTGTTTTTTGGCCGATTGTGCTATTATTGTTTTTCTTTATTACCAAAGAAGCTGTGGAATTTAGTAATTGGTAAATGCCTCTTAGCTGATAGCTATAGATATTGTTTTAAACAAAATAAAGTTAGAAATACATGGCAGCTAAGCAAAGATCAGTCTGAATGTTCTCAACACCAAACAATTTCAGACTTCAGAAAAGATTTTTGCAAATCAGCCTTGGTATAACTGAAAGAGATTAAAAGACTGTCCAAAAAATTTTCAGAAGTTTGGCTTGCTGTTGTCCAATAACACAGGTAAGTTCAAATCACTGCTGCCATTGTAAAGTCTGCTGTGTCCAAGAGTAACTCCTACATTATTATATATATGTGTAAATATACCCAAAATACACAAATCACTGCTTTGACTAACTCAAGTAACTATTTACAATGACAAAGTTTTTGCATTTGTCTGACAGTGAAGCCAGCATACATCATGTAATTTTGCCTCAGAAAATTTTGCCTAAAAATTGAAAAGAATAATGAGACAGTGGTAACTCTGGAGCAACTTCTCAGGAAAAAAAAAAAATAGAAGCATTGTGCTCTTTTTCATTTTTTGGCACTTAAAGTATCACTGAACCAGTTTCTCCATCCTCTGCTGTACCAAGAGTTTGTTTAGATTGGGGAAATTCTTAATGAATACCTACTGCATCTGTCAAAACAACCATAGGTTTCATCCAAGATTACATCCTCCAAAAATAGCACACAAGGTTTAGTTATTAGAGAGCCTTCATCTGTATGAGAGAGGAATTGTGCTGGGAGGAAAGAGACTCACAGAAGGGCTCACAGGAGGGCTCACGGAATTTCACTGAAGGGATGATTAATTTTGGTTTTGAATGGTGTTTTGGATCCCTCTTTGAGTGTAAAAATGACAGTGGGGCACACAAGTGGTTGTCTGGCACTGATATATTTCTAATGTTTGTTGATCCACAAGACAGATGAACTGCAGCAGACTTTTCTACATTCTTCCCAGTTATCACTAGTTATGATTTAGCATGATCCAGCCCACAGGTCTTCACTAAGCTTTCTTTCATTGTTAGCTGGATGGAAGTTCTTCTCTGATGCTCTCAGCCCTGAGAGAACTCCCAGGTGGCTTCAAAGCTCCTATATCTCCCCATCATTAATTGTGACTTTCACAATTCTTTCTTTCTTCCATGCTAAGACTTTTTTTCCCTTATCTCAATTAGAAACTGCAAGTGGTAGGTGTGAGAGTAAAGAATTTCCTCTGAAAAGCTTTCAAGCTTTTCTGTACCTATTTAAAACTCCTTGCCTTTTAGAAAGCTTGCTTTCTATGCCTCGCTTTCCATCTCCTTTTTTCACCAATCTATTCCTTAGGACCCCAATAAAGTTCTATTATTTATACTAGAATTGAAAAACACACTTCTAGTACTTATTTTCATCTCCTCATTGTCTCCTTTTCACTAGTTCCCTTTGATTTCTGCAATTACAGTGTTTGCAGGTCTGCAGTGATTCAAGGCAATGATGTGGTACTATTCCAGTTACCCAAGGTATCACCAAAACGTTGCTGTTTTCATTGCATTGTCAAGCTAACATTTCTGTGTTCTACCATTGAAAATTCCAATTTCTAAATATCATAATGACAGAGGACCTGGCTTCTAGTCAACTTAGAGTAATTACTCCTTGACTACTGAAAATTATTCATTTGAGTTCCCAGGGGATAAAGGAAATCCCCATCCATTGTTCTGAACAGTGGCCTTAACAAACAACCAGTATAAAATAGCTATTCACTTAAAACACTACTGAAAATCTGGAATATTTTATTGCTGCTGTATTTTCCTCAGTGCTGGTTAATTTCAGACCCAGCAGAGACTACAATTCATAGGGAAATGAACTGTTGCTTCCAGTCCACACATTATAAAAGTTACATTGCAATTGTCTCCTTTCTGCTGCTTCTATTCAAGACAGAATCCCAGAGGAACTACTCTCAAAAGAGGTGCTCTTAGGACAGAGAAGTGAGAGCAGTCAAACCTTTTGGTAGAAAGGTAAGGTAGAGTTGATGTACCTAGTGTAATTCCTCAAGGTGAGATGTTCTAGACATGTCAGAATTAAAAATAAAAGCACTGTTGACAATCTAGCTAGTCATGCCAGAAGTATCCTCAAGTAGTGAATGACAATTATTACCAGCATTTGAATTAACAATGACGAAGTCCCAAAGGAGATTTCCTTGTTCTCTGTTTATTTAAATTAAAAATGCCATTCAAGGGATGAAAAAAGGGTTTTGTTAGAGAAGAAAACGTTTTAAAGACTACAAAGCAGGTATAAAGACCTGTGGCTCTCCTAGGATATTTTGCTTGTCATTTCTAATCTTACTCAAGCAAGCACTGAAGTCCAAGTCAGTTCCTTATGACTCTGCAGTTTGCCACTTCAGGGTCCCAAACCAGCTTAGATCCCCAGCACATTGTATACAAAGGACATTCACTCTCTGAGAGCTCTCACTGAGTGTGCCCTGCTCTCCAGAAAGGCTTTTATCATTCATGGGGATCTCCTGATTAACCGTCTTGTCTAAGTTAGGGTAACAGATTGTAGGTTTTTAACCCCTGAAAACCACATGAGCAGTGTGAATTTGAGGAAGTCAGACACCAGATATCCCAAAACACCAGATCCTACCCTCTTGGTCTTACCAGAATAGGCTGCTAGACTGGTTATATTCAGGCAAGACTAATATACACACAATTAATCTACTCATGGAGAGTTTTGCTCACCATAAGTCTTAATAACTAATCTTAGCTACAAGAAAATTTTTGCTTTGTTGAGAAAGGTCATTCACGAACAAAAGACCATCATACTGAGAAAAGGCCCTCACATGAGTCCCTCACTTTTGAACATTTCTGATTGATGCCAGATCCTTGTTCTCTTAACTGTAATGGAAATTAAGACATTAATTTTTACTGCCACTCTGCATATGTTTTCTCTCATCTGGTGTACTATATAATAAACAGGTTTCCCTCAGACATTTCCCATTTGAAAGAAAGAAGGGAAGAAAAATATCCTTTGCCCCCTTCAGAATCTTTATCTTTGTTAACACAACCTTACATTGTCCCCCTGAAGAACATACGATTGGTTTTGTTGTGTCCTGCAGGGCTTCCACATCCCCAGAATCCTAGGGCAATGGCAGTGGCAAGTTGGCACACAGTAGCAGAAATGTCATTTTTTAATTATGTGGTTCTAAGGGAATCTGCTATCTACTGCTGAGATGCTGAAATCAGACAATTTATCTCCAAGGCAGGTCTGCCTACAATCTAGAATATATATCTCTTGTCACTGCAGGAAAAAGAACGAAAGGATGTTTTTATTTCTGGTGCCTTATGTTTATAATTTTATTATTTTAAGTTTTGCAAGCAAATTTGTGGGGGCAGGGTGCTGAGGGGCAGGGTATAAACAAGTCACATTTTGATGCTTCTCCAGGTTCTCTTGATGTCCCTAGTAGATTTTCTAAGGTCAAAAGGGATCTAACTGCCCTTCAGTCAGGATGTCATACCCCTTCAGGGCAGGATGTCATACACATCCTAAAGGGCTCCTGTGCCAATCCTAAACTAGCCTGCAAGTCATTGGGCTGAGAATTCCAGGCACCTAAGTGCTGAGAGCACTGTAAAAGTGAACATCAACAAAAGGGCCAGGCAACTCTAGTACCTTAATTAACATAAATACTAACCTGTGCTTGACATTTCAGGATAGGTATCTGCAACAGTTTGAAATATCTTTATTTCTTACACATTAGGTGTTGTCATTTGAATGAATAATGATATATCTATAATGTATATCTACTAGGTTATTCACAATGACACTGAATTATTTCTCTTTCCTCCCTAAGGTATCGAAGTAAATCAAAGAGTTTAGTGCATGTTGTTTGTATTTTTTGATCTGCAAAATTCATTACACAAGCTACTCTGTGAAGCAGGATCTGAGCTGCCAGCAGTTCATATCTATTAAAGAAGAGGTACATTCCAAGTACTTCTAACACAATCCCACTCAGGCATATTGTGAATTAATGCATGCTTTTGGTGTCCTATAAAAGTTTACAAAAAAATTGTAGAGGAGGACAGAGGGAAAGAAATATCTAATATCCCATCAAAACTGTAATTCTTGCATTGCCCTCTAGTGCACATACAACAGCATGACGCCCTTTTTTTAAACTCTTCACACTATAAATTACTAAAATCAAACTTTTAATGTCATTTGATGGCTTGCTGCATTTAATTTTGACAGAAAAATGATATACAGTTTGTTTGAAATACCTTGCCTTCACCAAACCCTTCTGGCAAATCTGAGAAATAGTTTCATTCATGTTGCTGGCAAAAATACACACCATGTCTTTACAAAACTAAAAAAGTGTGATTCCAAAGAATACAGACCCAAAAAAATTCAGTCCTTCAAAACCAACTGAAATGAAGCATGTATAGATTAGAGGATACCTATATTCTTTACTATATGAGGGCAAAGTAAAGTCTTTAGTAGTATGTCATTGATCTGCATACACTTACTTTTAAACATCAGCTGCCTCCCTGACATATAGAAAGATCAGCATACACAAGAACATAGGAACCTGCACAATAGTTAAAGCGGACAAAGAATTCACATACCAAGATGAAATATATTGTAAAATACTGTAGAGGCAAACATTTCAGCAGCTATGCATTCAAATAATACCTTGTTACTGAAGTGCTTAGCCAGGAACAATCTCTAAGTTTCAGACCAACAATTTGTGGCTTTATGAATAAACTTAGGGACATATTCAATCATTTAGAAGAAGTAAATGAAGTAGAATTTTCCTCTGGTTTCACATAAATTATCACAGAAAACCCATTTCTAGCTGTAATAAGAGTCCTAGTAAAATAAACATTTTATTAAGTATTTAAGGGAAAAAAAATCACCAGGCTACAGTAAGAAATATTTTAGAAACCCCTTTTTACTGCTGTAACCTGCAAAATGCACTATTGTTAAATTTCGGGTATTACAGTATGGACAATGCTTTTGCATTTGAAAGTTTTGAGGATCTTATTTCACCAGCTCTACTCCACACAGTCCTTAAAAGCATAATACATTTAGAAGTTTTTATGTTCTGGTCCACAAGATCACAGACAAGAAAATTAATTTTCTTCTCCACCTCTGCCCAGAGAAGTTGTGGGCTCTCTATCCCTCAAAACGCAGGGAATGCCCATCCAGCTAGATAAGACTGGATAGGGCTCTGAGTAACCTGGTCCTATGGAAGGTTCCTTGGCCATGGCACAGGGGTTTGAATAGTTGTTCCATAGATTCTATAGAATCATAGAATGATTTGGGTTGGAAGGGACCTCAAAGATCACCTAGTTACCTTTGTACCATTGACAGGGGGACTTTTCACTAGACCAGGCTTCTCAAAACCCCATCCAAACTGGCCTTTGAACACTCCCAGTGATGAGGCATCAGCAACTTTTCTGAGCAAATTGTTCCAGTGCCTCACTACGCTAACACTAAAGAATTTCTTTCTAATATTTAATTTAAATCTACTCTCTTTAGTTTCAAGCCCTGCCCTATTGCTACATGCCCTTGTGAAGTGTCCCTTTCCAGCTTTTTTGTAGGCCCCATTTAGGTACTGGAAAGTTGCTTTAAGGTCTCACTGGAGCCTTCTCTTCTTCAGCCTGAACAACCCCAACTCTTTCAGCCCTTCTTCATAGGAGACATGCTCCAGTCCTTTGACCATCTTCATGTTCATCCTCATGACTTCCTCCAGCAAGGAGGTCTGTGTCCTTTTTTATCCTGGGAGCCTCCAGAGCTGGATGCAGCTACAGGTAGGGTTTCATGAGAGTGGATAAAGGGGCAGAATCATCTCCTTAGATCTGTTGGTCATACCTCTTTTGGTGAATTTCAGAATATGGGCCAGATACCATTAAGCAATTTTTCAGCTCTCTACAGAGAACATGGGGTGAAATTGCATCACCTCCCCTTGTCAGAATATCACAGCTTTTGGTTTCACAGCCAGTTACACAGTAATCACTATAAAATCTTGTAATTTTTCAGATGCTATTCTCTCATGCAAGTCTTAAATGTACTTGACTATGGGAGACATAGTTGCATCTGTGCAAGCAAGAACACTTTCAGAACACCAAGCACCTGGGTAGGATCAAGATTTGAATAGCAGAGGGAAAGAAGTGAAGATACATGTCTGTAATTGCATTGTGTAAATGGGGAAGCATCTAGTATCCTCGTAGTGTAGTGAAAGCACGACTGCTGAAGGAGCTCATCAAGTAAATATATTCCTGACCTATGTCCAGTGTGATATGCAGTTTGCCACGACCAAAGTCAAGAAAAAATTACACACCACTTTAATAATGTCACTCTTTGATTATGGTGTGACACTGTGTCATGCTGATAATCTTACCTCTTTATTTGTATAGCACTCTTTTTTAAAGGCAACTTTTGACAATAAAATTTGTTCTTACATCTCCATGTAAAAGCAGGATACAGAGGTGCCTGGGTTTACCTCATTGTTTTGTACAAAGCTGTTCCTGTAGTAATAACAGTTCCTACTCACCAATTTAATTTGTCAGGATTCTGATACTCTTGTTCTTAATGCTTCATGATTTTTTTCTGGACCTGTATCCCAAAAAATTTAAAGTAATGATAGCAATGTTAGCATAGTTATAGTTCATCATAATCACAGGCTAGAAATAGTCAATATCTAACTGAATACTTCAAGATATGTTGGCATATAGCTGTTTATGGATCATGAGAGATAATGGAGATTTTGATCAATTTCCCTGTTCACAGCTTTGAAACAACCCTAGCAAGAAGCCAGAAATAAAAATCTTAGCATTGTCCTGCCTTCCAGGCATAGCCCTTTAGCCACTGCTGTCTAGCCTTTGGTTTTCAATCCACAAACTTTTTCGCAAGGCAGAAAATTGTCATCAAGCCAACATGAGACAGGCAAAGTCTTTTTATTTAAAAACCCAAATGAGCAGTATGTGATAGAACTTTCTATTTGGTTATCACAGAATTACTTCCTTACATTGACAGATATATAACTACTTGTTTTAAAATCTCTCATTCTTTGGGCTTACAACATCATGCTC
The DNA here is from genome assembly GCA_013397075.1 of Rhabdornis inornatus. Taxonomy (NCBI): domain Eukaryota; kingdom Metazoa; phylum Chordata; class Aves; order Passeriformes; family Rhabdornithidae; genus Rhabdornis; species Rhabdornis inornatus. The sequence goes on along the minus strand of VWZS01002239.1, from coordinate 759,225 downwards.
ACAAAACCAGACTGTAATCACACTAGATTGCCACCAGATTTGTTCCCCATATTTCAGGCTTTTATTCTTAAGCCTGCCTCTACCACCCCAGGAAAACAGGGTAAAAATAGAGAAACAACATGATTAGAAAATGGCCATGACTACAGAGCTGCTTTTTGTGTTACGGAGATTCTTAGTTTCACACGCCATTTATTTCACCTTCTTGTTCTGCATAACATATTGTGTTGATTTTGACTGGGGTTGAGTTAATACTCTGCATAGTGGTTGGTATGGGGTTATACTTTGGAGCTGTGCTGGAAACAGTGTTGAAAATTCAGAGATGTTTTAATCATTGCTGAGCAGCACTTACAGAGAGTCAAGGCCTTTTCTACTCCATGTAGCATCCCACTATTGAAGCTGGGGGTGCACAAGGAACTGGGAGGGGACACAGCCAGGACAACTGAGCCCAACTGACCAAAGAGATATTCCAGACCTTATAACATTGTGTCTAGTGTATAAAGGTAGAAGAAGAACCAAGAAGTGGGGGACATTTGGAGTGATGGTGTGTATCCTCCCAAGTCACCAGTGCACAGGATGAGGCCCTGCCTTCATGGGGATGGCTGAACACCTGCCTGACTATAGGAAGTGGTGAATTAATTCCTTGGTTTGCTTTGCTTGAATGTGTGGCCTTTGATTTACTTTTTAAACTGTCTTTATCTCAACACCTGAGTTTTTTCACTTTTCCTCTTCTGATTCACTCCTCCATTCCACCGCAGGGATAGGGGCAGGGAGAAAGGAATGAGTGGTGCTGTGAGGCTCGGTTGCTGGCTGGAGTTAAACCATGACACATACAAGTAGCAGAAAAGGTGTCACTGATTCGAGATGTAGCTACTGCTCTCATTATATTATGCAACTGTTTTTCCTCTCTGCTTCAAAGGCCAGTACATTGCATGATCACTGGAAAAATCCTGTCCTGATCTTTCTTCTGGAAAATTATTTCAGTCTTCCAGACTGAGAGCATTCACACCTTGTAGCTCTATAAATTCCTTTTAAGCAGAGGGAGCTTATACCATTGAAGTGGAAACTCAGCAACAGAGGAAAACTGGATGAAAAGTTCTCAAAGAAGCCAATTAAAATTGAGAAGTCATAGTTCAATAATCTGAAATCATGAAATATTTGTTCAGAACAACCTGAATGGTTTGAAGTCTTCTGTGACTGAGCATGAATGCATTAACAGCTAAGGTCTCGAGGGTTATTCATTTTTGTATACCTGTGTTGATGCTAGCTTTATTTTGGGTTTGTTTATTGTTTGGGAGGTTTTGGTGGGGGAGAGTTATTGTTGGCTTGCTTGTCTCGGGTTTCTTGTGTGTGTGTGTTTATTGCTTATATTTTTTGTCTACTAATCTTCAAAATGCTAAGGATGCTTTCCCATCCACCCCAAACTTGGGCAAAGACTTGAAAAAAGATTTTTTTATTTTGAATCAAAAGGCTAAAAATAAACATTCAGTCAGATTTTTTTCTTCTCCTCTATTTTACAGACTGTGTTCCACCTACTAAATCTGAGCAAGTCACAGAATAAGTTGAGTTGGAAGAGACCCACAAGGATCATCGAGTCCAACTCCCAGCCCTGCCAGCACCATCCCCAAGAATCACACCATGAGCCCAAGAGCATTGTCCAAAGGTTTCTTGAACTCTGTCAGGTTTGGTGCTGTGACCACTGCCCTGGGGAGCCTGTTCCAGTGCCCAACCACCCTCTGGATGGGAAACCTTTTCCTCATATCCAAACTAAACCTTTCCTGACATAACTTCAGGCCATTCCCTCGGTCACCACAGAGCAGAGATCAGTGCCTGCCCCTCCTCTTCCCCTCATGAGGAGGCTGTAACTGCAGTGAGGTCTCCCCTCAGTCTCATCTCCTCCAGGCTGAACAGAAAAAGTAATTTCTACCATTCCTTATGAGGCTTCTCTTCAAGGCCCTTCACCATATTTTTTGCCCTTCTTTGGACACTCTCTAATAGCTTGATATTCTTCTCATATTGTAGTGACCAAAACTGCTCACAATATTCAAGGTGAAGCCACACATCTAATTGAGGCACTTAACTTTGTTACCTAAATTAGACTTCTGGCAACCTTATCTAGAAAATACAAGCACTTTCTGTGAGTAAGCCAGACTTTTCATATTATGGAGTGATTTTAAAAGGAACATCAAGTTTCTTGCTATTCCTTGACTTCTTTCCCTATCTATGTTTTCATCTCCTGTTTAATTTCATCCTGGGATATTCACGGACCATAACCCAGATTTACAAGCTTTATCTGTGAGATGTTCAGAGGCCATAACTTTATGATATGTCATAGTTTTCTTTTCCTGAAATCCTCCCACTTTGTGTTTCTTCTGATGAAAGTAAGATATTGGCTTAACAATGATAATAGTGAAAAAAAATAATAATGACTTTTTGAATCATAGTGTTTCCCTCCACAACAACACTTTTACTCTACCACTATTCCCACTGATGTATTCTTTTTTTCCCTAGAAATGGATTCTTGGCTAACTGATTTTGCTAATGTGCCTTTCACTAGCATCCAAATGTCCTTTGCTACAGCACACTATGGGAAAGTACTTTAAAAACTGTTTTTATTAGTCTTTTCTTTTAAGCAACTGACCTAGCCAGGCCAAAATCAAAAGTGCTTGGCATGAGGTTGACCTTAAACAAGGATTTCCTCTTTATCCCATTGAATAAATACCCATCTCTCATTAAAGATTACTGAAATGCTTGGTTGAACTCATGTTGCAAAATAAGTTCCTGGTTAAATCATGCTCGACCAAAGCTATTGAAAAGATTAAAAAGTGAAAAATCTAAAAACTATGCACGTAAGATCATACAACAAAAAAATATATGCGGTACATACACTGGATTTTCTGAGTGCTGGTATGATTCTAAGAAAGGAGAAAGCATAGCCATAAGCAAATTAATACTCCCAAAGAAGAACTGCTCAGTGACAGTGAGATCCACATAAACATCAGGATGAGACATTGTACTAGCTGAAAAAGAGATCCTGATCTAATCCTAGGTGTTTACACACCAGCTCCTGTGGATATATGGAAGACAAAAAGCCCTGAAAAAAAAATCAGTCAATGTCTGTCAAGTTGTTTATGATTTCCACTGGAGCAAGGCAGACAGGAAATTCCTCTGTAGGTTTTGTTTATTATGTACTCTTTTTCATCTGTGGAAGAGTCCATTCCCAGTTTTGCTCTTAGACAAATTTACCTTCTTAAGTAAGTTATTTCACCTGTCAAACTCCTACACAGTCATTGACATCTAATTATTCCAATTTTGCAAGGATGATGGCAAAACAAAAGAGATGACGGGTCCTGCAGAAAAAGCTTTGAGTTTGAGATTTTATTTCATTTTATTTCTGTCATTATTGGAACCTGACAGTTAATGCATATAGAAATATCATAGAGGTATCATACAGTCCTGACAGCATGCTGCTGCCACGTAAAAATTGTAATGTTGTATTATTTGCTTGGCCTTATAAAGACCAGCAGTGCTTTTTCTTTTCTTTTTCTTTTGCCTTTTTTGTTTCTCTCCTTGCACTTTTTTTTACACATAAGCAAAGCAGAGAATATTTCAAAGATTATTTAATAGGAAAAAAAATTGGTCCAGTTGCCTAAAGAAGAGGTGTTCCCCCGGTTCCCTTAGGTTCCCCAGAAACTTAACATTTCCTCAAGGTTGCCATTCAGCTCCACAGGGACACAGCCAAACCTGGCAGACTGAGATGCAGAGAAACCTGAAGACTTCTTACCTGATAGAGCACAAGGAATAAACAGATCCTGGGAAAATAATTAGCACCTCCATGTATTTTGTCACCCTAGCTTTTCCTCTAAAACAACTAGAACAAGTTCCAAGTGTCATAAAAATAAATATTAATGCATTTTCCAAGCACATTAGTACTAAAATCAAGCCTAAGTGTTTCCTCCGTTCAACAGAGAGAAAAGGGCTTTTCTGTGAGAAATTTCTGCAGAAAGTTATTTTGTAAAAGACAGTACAAACCCCAGGAGTTTAGTCTCTTAGCATTAGCCTTCGCTGAGAATACCAGCAGCAATGAAACTGTTAATGTAACTGAGGGTAGTGGCAAATAGAAATTCAGGTTAAAATAGATGTAGCATTATTCTAACTTATGGCAAGTGAACTCCCATGTGATATAAGTTGTTCAAAGCTATTTAGTATGCTTCCTAACAATAGTACCTGTATTTAAAAAACAATAAATAAAAAGCAAAACCGAGAAAACATTGAAAATTAGGAGCTTAAGTGGTACAGACCAGTAGGTTTCTCAAAACACTGGAACAGATTAATCGTATTATTTCTGGTAAGCTTAAAAAGGATAGGAGATTAGTAGCAGTTGGTGTGGGCTTATCAGGAAGAGATTGTGGCAAATCAATCCAAATTCCTTACACAATCTGTTATACTATAAATAAAGAAGAAATATTAGTTGCTATAAACTTGAGTTTCAACAACCCTCTGTCATTGCTTCTGACAGTATTTCCAAAAGTGAGCCAAGAGACCTATATGAAGGTGTCGGGTAGATCCCACATGTGCTGCGAAACCACAGTCACTTGGTAGCTACCAGTTGTTAAGAAATATCAAATTAGAAGAGGTATTACTTAGAGCCCCAGACACCTCTGTTCTGAGCTTGGTGCAACGTCATTCTATCTTTAATAACTTGAATGATTGAATAGATGGTCCTCTGATTATTTTTTAAAGGCAGTGCACAAGACAAGGAGAAAGTAAGGAATATGAGAGAATTTTCATTTCAAATAATCCTGACAAATTGCACAAGACAAAAGATTGCATACATGAATAGGAACAAACAGTAAGCTATTTTTAAAACATCACTGGCAAGAATACTACCACACTTTTCTATTGCCTTTTTTTCTTTAATAACTTTTTTTCTCCAATAACTTTTTTTCTTATTCCAGAGAGTTTCTATTGCACACAATCTCATCTGTAGAAATAGTCCTAGTGAAACTGCCTTCCTTGAAATACACTTATCTGAGTCATGAACATCAATGAAGTCTCACTTGCCTGTAAGGGGCAGAGAAACTCGCCTTTAAATACAAAAAGACTCTGTAATTTATAGCAAACCACAGTCAGAAGGAGTAGTTACTTTGTCCCTTGTCCACAGAAAAGACAGTCTAAAACATTTTTCCCTCCTGGGGTTTGACTCTATGAGATTTTAAAATTACTATTATTATTATCATCTTTTAAAATTATTGTTGTTATATTTTTTCATCAGCCTTTCAATGAACTTCAAAAGCAAAGATGGAGGGAGAAAGAAAGGATGACACTAGGCTATTACTCCAGTTGTGATATGCTAATGGAAAAGTGCTCAGTAAAAATAAACTCCAGAAACTAATTACCAAGAATAAGGGTGAATAGGCTTGACACTGGGTAAAAGGGTAGCATTAGCTTGCTCTTCTGACATAGTCAGTCAATATACTGTCAATTCTAGGACAGCAGTACATTTGAAACTCAGGATAATTAACCATGACATTATAGGTGTCAATTTGAATTATAGCATACTATAAAAAAATATATCTATATATGTATTTTTATATATTATTTATCTTTATTAAAGCATACTATGCAAATAGCCCCTAAATTTGAAGAAAAGCCTTGCAAAGTTTGGGCTGGTTTGCATCATCAGTAAGTAAAAACACACTTGTGGGTTTTTAGTAGTGTTTGGGGTGCTTGATTTTATGGGGATTTTTACACAGAAAGTGTCATGAATTTCTATTAAAAATTCAAAGCCAACTGTACCACAGTTGTTTCTCAGTCATTTGTCCAAACTCCTTTTAAAAGTCTCCAAGGGAGTTTCCACATCCTCCACAGATAATATGTTCCAGTGTTCCAAAACTTACATAATTCCTCTCTGAACTTCAAGCTCATTATCTGAAATTTATCTTCTTAACCACTGTCATTATGAAGAACATTTATTTATTTCTCTCTGGCATCCATTCTTAGTCCAAATACTTTTCCGTCTTCCCCTGTATCTTCCATTTTTAGGTCAGACCAGTCTGGATCCTTCAATTTACTGTGTAGGGTGTGTTTTCTCGACATCTAGCTCTTCCTGTTTTTGCTCATGACTCTCTCCTGATCCAAACTGTAGTGTCCTGCACCCTGGCAGGGCGTGAGGAGAGCCCAGCAGTGTAGCCCAGTCTATAAAAAATTATCTTTTTGCTTGCCCATATAAAGGTGTGTTTTTCACCAAAGTCTTCAAATCTGTACTGTGAGTGTTGTTTCCTGCTGCACTATTCTCTTGGGCAGAAATACTCTGTGGATGAAAAGTCATTGCTGGATTCCCTAAAAGTTGAACAAAAATCTACCCCCTGACAGAGACAGGCCTTTAATTTTTCTGCCAGGCACCTCAAGGGATGTCTCCAATATGTGATATGGATGAGGTTATGTTAGATTTTTCACTCTATCTGGTCCTGTACCCCAAGAGTGTCTCATCATACTCGTCATGCAAATGTAGACAGATAAGAAAATACAAAAATGACAGGCTGCCATTATTAATTTTAAGCATTTTCTTTAAATAAGTTGTGCCTTATAAATTCTATTTACTTTAGGAATAATTAGTCCATCTTTATGTTTTTGGGTCTCTTAATCCTCTTGGACATAAGCTATGCCTGAAACTTGCCTAGACCCTAAAAGTTTGTTATGACTTGACCACCTGCAAAGAGATGTCCCTATAGGTATAACAGTTTTAATATACTTGATTTAAGAAAAAAATAGAAAAAAAGAAGTGAAGTCATGTGCCTGTCTCCCTTTCCAAAGTTTATAATCTGGAGAACTGAACTTTTGCTGCTATATGTATATGTGTGTGTGTGTACATAAGAAGTCCTGATGTCCTGATACAAGCTGATGTCCTGAAACACTACGAGAACCTTGTGCTTTGTCGAGGAAAGTTTCCTGTATGACCAGCCAGGAGACACTCAGTCACACTTGCGTCACCACCAACTTTCCCTGCTGGGATCAAATTCCCTTCACAGTGTGTGGTTCCAGTGACCCAACAGGTGCTCTGCTTGATCTCCTACACACCCCCCACTCACACAGTCAAGACAAAGTTCTGTTGCCAGCTCAACCCCAGGTTTCCCAAAGCAGAGCTTCGGACCTCTGGATCCTTAAAATTATTCAATCATGGTGCAACAACAGAATACCAGCTTGAGCTAGCTCTGAGGATGGACCCTGAACAAAGGACCACCTGGGCTATTATCCCCTCACAGTCTAAACCTGTGAAAGCCTGTGGTCACTGGCTCCTGCCATGTCTCTGAGTGTTTGGTCACCTGGCTGGTCACCTTGTACCTTTTGTTAAGCAAAGAGTCAGAACCAGCTCACGGCCTCTTGCCTTGGGCTCCCCCCATACAGAGCTCAATCTGCAATTTGCACTGCAGCAGCAAACCGAGCTACCTGCACTAATTAATTCCTCAACAGCATTTTCTAGCAGATATTTCAAGACCAAAGACATTTACACTTTGCAGCAAGATATCAAATATCCCTTAAAATATCCCCAAAAACTTATGGTCCAATATTAGTTTCTTGATCAAATTTCTGTTCTGAGGTATAAGAAGAATCTGCAGTTAAAATGAGCTAACCTAAACTCATGAAGTTGTTTATTTCATTTAGAATAATCACCATGACATCAGGCCATTAACATGTTTTCACTTTCTTAAACCAACAAGTATACCAGTACAATAGGAACCTATCTCCTTGGAAGATGTTTATAAAGTTACTCTGTTAACTCATCTGAAACCGACAGAAATAGTGTCTACAACACAGACAGGCAGCTAGGAACACATTTCTGAGTTTATAGTTACAGTTGTACAGCTCTCCTTTCCTAGAACAAAGTGTATTCCCTGCTGAAAATTAGAATTGCTTTTCCAGCTTTCAGTAATATTAAAATCTTCCTTTATTTTGCTTTAAAAAACCCAATCCTTGCAAAATACATAACATATTAAATTAACTGCCTACATTTTTATTAAGATTATGTATTCATACAAAAACAATTGCTCATTAACATTTTCGCTCTCCAGTTTCCTTGCCATCTTCAAGTTTTACAGCCCCAGAGCCTTCCAAACCTCAGTCCAGAGCCATGCACATTTGAGACGAGTGCATTAAATAGAAGAAGGGGCAGAGCTTTAGCTAAACATCCTTATTGGCTGAAATGAAAGAGATTGTACAGTCATAAATTTTATAGTAAGGAGGAAGCAGGAGGGGAATTTCATGACAGAGGTGTATCTTGACCACAGTGCTGCATCAAGTTGTGGTCAGGGCAGTGTTGTTATTCCACCCACAAAAGAAAAAATCATCCAGTAAAATCTGACCAATATCCCCTTCCTCCTTCTATTTTATTTGCACATCTACATCTGAAGTACCTGTCATACAAATAAAAATACTACATCAATTAAAGATTGTAGCTTTGAACAATTGATAGCTTGGCACCTCGAGCTAATATGAACTTAAAGGTAAACCATGATTCACTATATGTGAATTGAATCATACAATGAAAAAAATGGAAAAAATTTAGCTAATAGCCTACTTTTACTAACAGATGTATTTATCAAAGGAACCTAAAAAGAAAGTTTGTGGTTTTATAATCAGTACTTCAAATACTTCTCTCTGAAATTCCTTTATGTCCCTGGAAGATTATCAATCCATTATGTGTTTACACATAATCATCCTTGTGAATAATTCTTTGCTATTCAGTACTTTTTCTCTCACTGAAGGAAAATCTCTAACAAGTTTCACAGCACAAATAAATGTGTTTCGTTTGTGCTGTGAGATCAGCACAAATAGTCCAGGTTCCTTCACTGAAAATTTGTAAGCGCATTTTAAAACAACTCTACATGACACCTGCTAATTAGGAATGTACAGTTGCACTTTGTTAAAGGTTTCTCTAGGTATGGGATGTTCCTTTAGCAAACTCCTGAGATAAAACAACACTCCAATCTTTGCAGCTTCTAAGAGATGAGAAATGCTAAAGATAAAATATTAGGTTTTCAGATGGTTAGATGGTGACATGATACCAGAAATCATTTAAAAATTGAACAAACTGGAGAGAGTGGGACAGGAAAAAAACAGAAAAAGGGACAGGGGTTGGCCCTGTTTAAAGGATAACTTTATCTACAAGAATAAACCAAAAGAAACCAGGTGTATCTTCAAGGCAATTGTCTGGAACAGCAAGATTGAAATAAGGGAAAATTTTTTAAAAATGAAATGTTGGGGAAAGCAAAAGCAGAAAACATTGTGATAATAGATAATGGAAATAAATAAATGAACTGATTATAGACTGAGACATATGTAGGTAAACTGTAATTATGGAGATTGAAATCTGATCACTAAGGAGGGACTGGTTTTCTGGACTGATCCAAAGGAGTGTGTAAAAAGTTCCACGGGAAAAGAGATGTCCCTCATGCTGCATGAGAATATGTTAAACTTTTGTTTGGCCGCAGATTAGAAACTGGACTCTCAAGGTCCAATAACTAAAAGACAACTCCTATTTTCTCTGGAACAGAAATAAATAAATATAATCTCAGTTTTTGACATGAAAGTCCTTTCTGCTACAGTTTTTGGAAGGTGCATTGCAAGGTCAGTGAAATCAGTGTTCTCTCCAATGTACCATCAAAGTTTATTTTTAATTTGGGACTGGTGAATAAAGATTTAATGGGATTTTAATGGCCTGTTGGACACACTTCAGTGTCCAGAGATGTGGCATCATATCCAGGAGTGTTGTTATCTGGATTAATTATCAATAGCAGGCAGTTATCATTAGAGAGAAGTGAAAATGAAAGAGGTAGTAAATGAAATTTACTGGGCAGAGATGCTCAGAGAAAAATAAATAACATCTGAGAAAGTCACCAATGAATACTTCAAAATCATTTTCTGTTTGATATTTTGCATTACATCTGCCACTTCTTTTGCTGCTCCAAAATCTGTAGTGACTGAAATATTTCCCTTGCCAGCTAGTGTACGCTAAACTTCTTCCTAATTGTAGCTGTACAACTATCTATTGTATGCAAAATTAGTATCCAAACTTGCTTTTTAATGTCAGCAATGGGTTAATGTGAAATCTTGAGAGGACTGCATTGGCTTAACTAGTAAATATTTTATAATGTGATAAAGTACCCTTACTGATGAGTCTTTAACAAATGACAGTTAATGTTTGAGTGTCTTATTTAAGACATGACTGATAAAGCCTACTGTAAATATGGGCTATCCTGAGTGATATAGAGTATCTTGAATGTGACCTAACGTCTAAGGGGTAGTTCCACTGATGTAAATCATATGTACCTTTATGCATTGCTGCACTTAAAAAAAATTCTTTAAGGTTTTTTGACTGTCCAAGACTTTTAGGTAATCTGGAATTTATGAATGCTTAAACAGTCAAATTTATCAATATTTGTCTTAATATAGGCAAAGACACTATTAAGAGGGAAAAGAAGTCAGGTAGTCATCCTCAAGAGGAGGAGATCTATTGTGGGGGAAAAAAAGTTATATCAGAATTAATGTAACTGCTTCATACTGTGTGAGCTTTCACTGCAGGACTTAAATAAAAAGAAAAATCAAATATTCCACCTGTCTGTAAAGACATGGGCATACATGTGAAACTAATGAGACAATATTAAGTGGAAATAAAAAATTGATACTGTATTTACGCTCTTCAATATTCAATCCCCACTTTCAAAATCTGGGTTGTGTGTTCAGAACTTAACAAATAGTATTTAATTTTATGCCCTGCCTCTGTTTGTTCTGCTATCTCTCTGGAAAAGTATTGAAGAACTACCTGCAACACAAACAGATAAAAATCTCATCAGTGGATCCCTGTAACAACAATTCACTGAGATAAAAACTATCTTCTCCTTTTGCAATGTATACCCTACTTTAGATGGAATATGATAAATTGTTCCCTGAATACACAGAAGTTCAGTGCTGCAGATCAGAGGAGGTATGCCAAGAAAATTAAATGTCTGCCCAACCAGCAGTTTGCTCAGAGTTTGAGGAACCTTCCCAAGAACACATCAGTCAGCACTTTGCTGCCAGCCTAACACAACTTTTCAGTTTTATTTTTGTCTCTGTTAATACAAGGCTGTTGAAGACACAGAAGGCTAAGACTAGATAGGCCTTTAGCAAGGCTGGTGCAGTTATTTAAATTTTTCTTACTTCTGTGCAGCAAAGGTGAACAGATGCACTAGATAAGCCAGAAATGTTTCTGAGCTAATATAAGGCAATTTATGGTTATAGAGCATTTTTCACTTAAGAACCTTAAAATTACTGTGCTAATGCTAGGCTAAATCCAAAGCAAAAATTAATTTCCAGGTCCAGATTACCCAATTATGCCTTAAATACCAAAGAGGATTTCAGATACTAAAATCTGTCAAACCCACCAAAACCTTAGTACTGAACAGAAACAGTTCATCTAATCCTTTTCTATGAGCAGTTCCTATCTTTGTGGTAATCTGAAACAGCATAGCAGATCTGCAAACTCTTACAAGGCCATGTGTTTGACATCTGCTCTCCTTTTTCATTACCAAATTCTTTTAAGAATATGGCCCATTTAGTGTTTAAGAAAAGAAAAAAGGACTATAAATAAATTCTGTCACTTATTTCCGCTTTGCTGAGAGATGAAGATGGTTGACCTCCCAAGGATTCTATATAAATGCTGATTTTATCTAGCAGCAGGCCCTTGACCTTGGTGAGGGTGACAATTACTCTGATCAAATGGATGAAAAAGGCTGACAGACAAAAAGGGACTTCTTCCACCAGAGATCAATAGGTCATCAAAAATGAGACATCAAAATGAACTATGCTAAGGAAATTTTGAATTTAAATGAAAAGGAAATCTAGAGCTAGGAATGAATAATTCAGATTAGTAAAGTGAAGAAAATTCCCTTTCTGCTTGTCCACTTGTGTCTGAGAGTTTGCAATCCTGCGTTTCTGCCTTCAGTTTTATTTTAAATAAAGCTATTTTATCAAGGAAAGACAACATTAACAATGATTGTATACATCCACAAATGATCATTTTAGAAATATAATTCAGTTATCTTGAATTATACTGTTTGTTTAATTGAGCTTTTTTGAAATAAATTATTATTTATATTTATATTCGCATTTATATGACATTTTTATATGCAATCTTTTTTCAGTATCTGGTTCCTAAGTACATTTTAGCACAATTATGCATTATTTGTGCTGTTGGCATCTAAGATAAATTTATGAACTAAAATGTATCTGGAAAATGTAGAAAACCTATTCTAGAAATACTGTAATGAAATCTAGCTTCCATTGAGTCTTATTTTTATGCAGTTTATGTTAGAGTTACATAAACTAGAGTCCTCTTTAAATTATACTATTGTCTCAGTATTCAGTGTTTGTTACTTATAATCACTGATGGATTATTATTAACAAAAGCAATAACTCTTTTAGCTCATCAACATCATCAAGTCTGTAACATCCCTGAACTTATCATAGTTGGCTATGGAGAATATTGGCTCCATGTACTCTGGAGAATATTCTAGGATGACAAGCAAGGTAACTTCACCATTTCTAAATTCCCTCCTTAGTATCTATAACATGTATCAAATCTCCCTATGCTGCGAGTTGAAAGCAGGAGTCACTATACAATTTTACAAAACAGCACAGTTAGAGCATACGTAGCTGGAAAGCAGTCAGGTTGGTGAGGAGAGTCTGCTTAGGGTTCCTTCTGCAGACTCCCATCAAAAGAGCAATTAGAGATTTAGTCACAGCATGCTCTTTTCTGACCAGATCTTGCAGTTTCAGCAAATCTGTTTAACATCATAGAAAACTTTTTCATAGGCTACACACTGAAATAGAACAGGGAGCAAGCTACCCACATGTATACTTGGCTGTTGTATTAGAATTAGAAAGATAGTCTAGACAGACTAGAAAATATTCCTCTCATCATATTTTATCAATATTCCAGTGTCCATAAAATTGTCTGCCTGGTTTCACTAAATATCTGTGTGCACAGTTCCTATTGGCACAGCTGGCTCTGGGTGTGAGAAAAGCCTGTGTAGCAGCTGACAGCTTTTGATGAATGAAGAAGAAATATAACTCGATGTATACTTAAAGAAACAAATATAAATACGGTTGAATATATGCTGAACTCAAAATACATATAATACAATAAAGGGGAAGTGAAAAGGTCTTTAACTGTCTGTTCTTCATATGAATCTTACAGCTCAATCCAGCAGGAACACATATGTTAAAAGATATCTTGAAATACCAAGGCAGGAAAAGAATACAACTCTGCGTCAAGCAGCTTAGTGGTTTGCAGCAAATTAGCACGGGATGAGGAATCACAATGGAGTAAATATATTCATGCAGCCAGTGGGCACTTTATCCAGATGCTTGTGGAGGTGCATTGACTGGCCTGTACTGTTTCTATGCACACATCAGGATTACAGAGCTGATTGCACTAATGGTAATTGATGCACTCATGGCTTTTCTGATTACATGGAATTTTACCTCTCAAGTGTCTTTTATGTCATGTAGTCCATTGTAGTTTTGATTCACAAGCTTCAGTCTTTGTATAATTCTTAGACTGAAAAAGTGAGGCATAAGTTACTTTTATGAATTAAATAAAGCTACACTCTAATTGCATAAAGTTACACTCCAGCTAATATGCTGTCCTCAAATCATAGGCTTTAAATTTCAGTCTGGGTTTCTTCCACTTCTTTCCAAAAGTTTATGAAATAAATGAGAAAAGTTTACAGCCCTGAGAAACATCCCATTAACCAAAATTCACTGAAGGTGATGTGAAATACATACAGCCACTTAAAAATTATGCTCCATGCTTGCATCAGAGATGACCTGAATATTTTATGTATTCTATCCTTACACATTGCTCTTTTTGCTGTGTCATCCTCAAAGTACAGCTTACATAAAAAACCCTGACATATTTACATCATTCCTTCATTGTTCCAGCAGCAAATTTGTGATGCACAATAAGCAAAGTTTTGAAAACAGCAGGTAATCTTCATGTTTTCCTTGGACAGTCTGTATCTATGGCTAATTTATTACTATATCTCCCACTCATTACTGATACAGAAGGCTATCAGATGCAGCTTCATCTAGAGTCATGATATGTTTTGAGAAAAGACCATTAGAGAAATATCTCCAGCTTTCTTTCTATGTGGCATTTTGCTTTTCTGATTTATAATGGTCTTGTCCAACAGGTAATGGGACTGATGCTCACTTGCCTTGGTAAAAGGCTGCTTGAAAGACTATAAAGTTAATTTATTGAAAAGTAATTAGCACTACTATTAATTTTTGTCATGTTACTGTCATCAGTTTTAATGCCACAGATTCAATTTACAACAAACTGAACAACATTGTGAGACATTAGTATTAATTCATCTGGTCTTCTCTCCCCCAGTAAATCATACTGTAGGGCTCTGAACACCAAGAGAGAGAGTGAGAGAAGATTATTTGAGATATATATGTCCTTGATCTTATTTAACACATTTACTTTGGCAAAGCCTGCCAATTTCCAGGCCTGAAAGTTGAACTCTGCTAAAACAGAGAACAAATGCAGTGGGTCCCACAGTAATTCAAGAATGCCTCTCCAATTACGGTCTCAAAACCTAAATAGAAGGGTTTCTCTGCTAATGCAGGTATTCCCTATTGACCTTCCAGAGCACCTCTGATCATTCCTATTATTCTGCATAAGTTTACCCCAGTGGAATCCACTTATCCATCAGCTAAAACTTATACTAGTGGTTATTTAGTGTGGTGGTGATAATTTTTAAAAAAGACACCCTCTAGAACCCCACAGGTTATTTGTCTGCCGAGTCTGACTTACTTGATTTTTTTATACTTTCATAGTATCCAAGAATGAAAAGAAAAGGATTTTTTACAATCTTCTGAATAGCTCAAGAAAAGAATAAATGTACTTTCAGGGAAACATCTGGTTTACTTCAGAAATTGATTTATTTCTAGTGTAAAAAAATTGTGTTCATTTTACAGACTGGCAGTGAGACACAGGGAGCCCAATACCCAGATCCACAGAAATATCTAGATACTTAATTGCCACCATAGAATCACAGCCATTTGTAGAGTGCATTAAGCAGCATAAGTACTGCATAAGTGAGCAGAGTTTAAAATCTCACTATGAGAGCCACAACAGCAAATTAAATGTGTGAAGATGCAGTAGTCTAATGGGCATTGAGAAAGCATCACCTAATCCTCAGTACCTGAAAACCCACCCAGTCACCTCCATCCCTTCTCCATTGTAAATCACAGGAAAACCCAGTGTGCATATTCTTTGCATCAGGAGCAGACAGCGAGAGTGCAAATCTTGTATGCCACTGCAGTTAGACAGTCTCTGAGCAGGAGTTTTAAAAATTCTACTTCTGTAATTAGTCTCCAAAGCTTATGAAGAGTTTCCGCTAGATCTAGGCTCAAGGAATGCCTCAAGATCCCACAGAAAGGCTAGATCATGCATGTTTAAACTGTGAAGCATCCCACCACTAGTTTAGTAGGGAAAAAAGAGACATGTAGAAGATGATTTCTGCAAATTGGATGTCCCCAGTACTGCATCAGCACTGTGGTCCTCCAGATGAAGTAATGCAGATACTGCATAGAAAGAAGAAACAAGTGTTTGCAAAAACTTTAGTAATTATCTTTAGTATGCTCTTCACCAGTGCAAATCTGATTTCCATCGTTTACTCTCACATGATCTGGCTGCCATCATTGAAAAAAACATCTCTCTTCCTGCTTCTAACATCTGGAGTTACATTCCTCTATTTCCTTACCTCACTAACACTTCATCTATTTTCTCAATTTCTGTTATGAAATCTTTTCTCAGTTGCATTCTCCCTCCCTCTTGCTTCTCTTATTTTTTACCAATTTCATTTTGTTCAGTACCTGCACAGCAACTGCTAGCTGCAAAAGCACATTTCAGCACATAAATAAGGCAAGTGTTTTTTTCAGGTTTTTCTCTTGTTTCTATATGCATGTATACAAAGCTGCCTTTATTCATTTACCTGTACTTAAAAACACATGCTGACAAATCAACATCTACGAAAAAAAAAAAAGCCTTAGATTTCTGTACCCCTATCACAACACTTACACACGTCTCTCCCACTATGAAATATGTGCGTAGGTTTCCACAGACACATATGGATACAGAAAAGCCAAAGCTGTCACAATTAACTCATTGTGTACTTGAACTTTTATGATATACACATCAATAAAACATATGTTGAGCACAGATGTCACAGCTGATTAAAAAAAAAAAAAATGAAAATCCAGGAACTTCTAAGAAAAAAATTTCCTAACTAAAATAATGAAATTAATACCCTTCCAGATGACGAACATTCATTAAAAAAAAAAAACAAAAACAAAGAAACAAACAAAAAAAACAAAAACAAAAACAAACTTGTAACAATTGTATGTACAGATTTTTATTTAGGTGCAATTTCAGCATTACTTAAGTGCAAGTGTATTTGATTGAATTTGGAAAATATTACCTGAAAATTACTCTTTCTTTACAAATAGTATGATATACGGTCAAAATGAGAGAAGAATGAGGGGGTTTGGAGAATACATTTGAAAATTGCTCTATCAATATATTTCAATAAATACTTAAATATAAGTTTGAGCTGCATTGTTTATATAAGTGCTACATTAAACTTTTTAAAGTGTTGGGTTGTTCAGCTATTCAAACACTCAAGATCAGGCTCATTTTTTAAAGAAAATGGAAGTGATTCTTGTTTTTATGTTCTGAAGAGATAATCAGGAAAAGACAAGTAAAAGAAGAGAAAAATAGCTATAAAGATTCAGGGAAACATGAGGCTTTAGATGTAGATATTCATTAAAAATGTTAACAGTAAGTGACAACTATGCTTTAAAGATAAAAGGATAAAATTCAGGATGCATAGGAATGCAAAAGAAAATTTGGGGGACCAGAATAGCTCCTTTTCCTAGTTAATGACTGACCCCAGACACGTTGCTTTTCATCAATACAACAAAACTGGTTACCAGATACAGTACATCTATCTTATGCACTGACAGCCCTGCTCCTTCCCAGCTGGTGCTTGACAACTGAGCCCTCGTAGCAGACCAGGTGAATTGCTGACATGCAAGAAGTGTCTTCCCTTTTAGCAAGTAATTTTAACACAAAACTATCAGCTTGAAGAAGACTCAACTTTAACATGACTATATCCTGAAAATTTCAATACTAGATCTTGAAAATTCACATGTAAAATGAGGTGTCATTATGCCCAGTCTATACACCTTATGACTCAATGTGAAAACATTAGAAGCTAAGGAGACTAAAAATAGTTGTGCAAAAATAATTATTATTTTATTGATTATGCAAATATAATTTAGGTTCTATTTTTAACAAAAGCACTCATTCTGAGCTATCATTTGCAGCATCTCCTTTATGTACCAAGGAAGTTGCAGACCTAATTTTACTTCACATTTCTGTCATGGTCATATTCCACAGGACAGATAGTATGTAGGGCATTCCCTCTTCTCCAAACACTGAGACAAAGTAAAGTTTTTACTGAGTTTGTCTTCAGGTCATGTTCAATCACTTTGTTATCATTATTATTTTTAAACTTTGAGGGCACACCTGATGTAAGTAAACTTTGAAGAGATAACACAGAATGATACAAGACCTTGTTGTATTTCTGGTTGTAATGACTCAAGTTCCAGTCACCTCCTTCAGTGGAGAGCAATTCTGATAATAGGACATGAAACTCTTCCATCACAATGCTGGAGAAAACTCTGATTCTTATACTATTGAATTGTTCATGAATATAGATGATTAGCTCATATTCACATCATATATATAGATAGATTAGGTTATATTTAGATCATATTTATATTAGATCATGTTAAATTATAAATGTCAATATATGACAGTCATCAACACAATACTACCACAAATTATTCCTTATCTATACAAAATGAATTAAACATAATACTCTTGGAAACTATACAATAGAGACTCAGAAAACCACTCAAACTTTAGCTTCAAAATATAAAATGAAAACTTGCTATTGTAAATTATAAATCAGGAAGTTTCCCTCATACAGCTTTACTTAATATTTTCAGTTATCCTGCATATATGCAATGTTTTTACTGTCCAAGAGCAATCAAGAACAGGCAAAGGCTGCTGTTGGGATTACAGCTCAGTTTGTGACCAAGTTCAGTTTCTCTGAGAATGGATCTCTGGATATTTTGAATGGAGTTGTTCTACAATCATCTGACCCAAGGTAAGATTCAAAAGTAAGCCTTGAAAAGTTTGAAAAAATTTCAAATAATCCAGTCCCGTCTAGGTTGGCTTGGTTCATTGATATTTTTGGGGATTTCTTTCTTCAAAAAACCCTGCTGGCCACACAAGAATATACATAAATAATATATTCCAATTTATATTTAGTTAGGGAATGAGCTAAAACCCATCATTCTGCGTATTGCATCTAGACAGTCCATGCTCTCAAGTGTTTTACATTAACCTACAAAACAAACAACAACCATGTGGGCAGGCAACAGAGTTCAAAGGTGAGTCCATGCTGATCAGCCTCCTCAGCAACTCCTAAAATTTACCTACAGCCTAACAGCTATCAGATTTTTGGACACAACTGAGAGGAGACCTCTATTGTTATCATACAAAGACGTGGCTTTGGGACAGTCATTTTGTGTTGACCAGCCCATTTTCTATGCCACATCATGGTTAGGGAGTCAAAGCTGTCAGAAAGTGACAAAATACCATCTTCCCACAGACAATTTATATAGGCAGTGTTTACATGAGAAGCTGAGAGAGAGCAGATCTTGTCAAACTGAAAAGGTCATTTCTGGTGAGGCACACGGACTGAAAGAAGGTCAGCCATCCCTAATAAAAATTCCTTGTTACTTCCAAATTTTTCAGTATTTATGTGTTTCAGTGTGAAGATCTTGTTTTGACTTCATAAAAAAAAAAAAAAACCAACCAGCATGTAATTCATCTCTGAGGAACAGTATGGGTGAAAACAGCTACATTAGATTGGCTAAAAATGTGTGAGACATGGACCTAGACATAGATGCAGGCATAAAAACTGAGACTAGAGGGAAATACCATTCTCACCTGTAATAGTTTGGAACAGTTTGCTAGTTTTTCTGAGTTTTGCTTCTTTCTCTGAAAGTCTGGCACTAGCTGCTATTGAAGGTAAGACATTGGTTTATATAGCTTTGTTTTGACATATTTCATACTGAAATATAACAAATCAACAAATAGTCTTGAAAACCCTGATCGGTTTGCTCAAGATAAGGCTGCAGGCTTCCACTAATATATGGTCAGTGTCGCTCCATGAAAGTCAATGAACCATATTTTTTCTCTTCATTACACTAGTACAGCCCCATTAACTATAGAAATCATTAATCATAAAGCAACACTGAACTCTGTGATGTTGTGCGGGATATAAATTAGGCAAGAATTTGGCCTCCTGGCCATTTTTCCCCCGGTTTGTTCCTGGCAGGAAATCCCTTGTTTTATTCTGCCTCAAAGTTTTAGTCAACTGGGTTGATAGTAATTGTATTGCACAAAAAGCTATATTCTGATATACAACTATGAGCATGAAAATAATTAACATGCAAATAAATGTTTAGAAGTTTGGCCATAGGTAACTGATTGACTTCTTGTAACACTACAAACCACCCCCAAAATTTTTCTCTCCCCTCCCCGTTTCTCTTCTACAAAATACAAAAGAAAAAATTTCTCTATTAAAAAGATGAATTATACTTAAATATCAATAATGTTAAAGCATTCCAAAGCTTCTGATATATGGGCAAGTTATATCTTCTTTCCAAATATGAAGGGTTTTTTTTGGTTTTGTTTGTTTTATTTGGGATCACTCACAAAGTGAGGACAGAGGTAAGAAAATTGCTTTCTCCTTCAGATCACTAAGAAATTATTTACAAATAATTAAGATCACAAGTATTAGAAACATTGAATAATAAAATGATTATGAGCTGGAGTACATCTAACTAGGTAAGGCAGGCAAAGATGTCCATTTACTAGAAATAAATAAATTGAAAAGAGCAGGAAAAAATATCAGTACCGAAACTCACAAAAGAAAGGTCCATTTATAATTTTAATCCATTCCATCCTACTTTATCTGTAGAGCTCCAGCCTATACATGAAGAAAAGTCTTGACTAGGGTTTCTTGACTGAAAGTGACTTGGCTAAGGTGGTACTTCTTAAATACTGCATCACCAGGAAACCTACAGTACTGGCAGATGGAGGTTTATATAAGCAATATTTTAACCTCACCACCAGTTACTGTTAAATGGTGTCAAGGTGAGAGCTCCCAAAATCAAGCCAGAAACATCAGTTAAAAGACTGACTATTTAAAACCAAACTTCACTTGGCAGAAGAAGCATTTACAGTGCTGCCAAAAGAAAGTCACTTGGCCTTACAAAGTGAGAAATAGCCAGCAATCAAGAAGTCATTTTCTCTGTGTCAGTCATCTACCCAGACATAAGTTGGCTGAAATTAAAGGGAGAGGTCATTTGACTGGTACCTCTAGTCGTGAAATAATACAAGCTAGTAATTTTCCCACAGTGTTCATGCCATTTAAAGAGATTTAAAAATAATAAGAAGAAGCAACCTTATAATGCTCTCAATGATTATGTAGAAGGACAGGAACACAGGCTCTTGGAAGCTACTTGGTACCTGTTTGTATCAATTACATCAATGAATTGATGTTGAGGTGCATTAACAACTGTGTATTGCTGAAGCACTAGCAATTATTCGAGCATAGTTACTGAGGTTTAAGGACAGTGTAATAGTAGTGTCTGCATATTTCATATGCAGCCATTGTTGCACCCCATTAAGTGGACTGGTAATGATCCATTGCTATTTAATTAATATGCAATGAGCATGATATTAAATCTAACATGCAAATTAAAGCCCAATTTAAGTGACTTAATTTTGAAGTGTGATAGAAAACTTCTTTGGACCTAGATGCCTTCTGTTTGTTTCCTTCACTTGTCTCCCTCTGCAGAGCTCAGATTATGTTGGGAAAACTCTAGATAGATAAAAAGGGAAAGATTTTATGACCAGAAATTTCAGCACAGCAAATTACAAACAGATCAACTCTTGGCATTAAGCAAAGGGCAGAAATTTGGCCAAATTCCAAACCATCATATTTCAGAATGCTCACACTCATGATTCAAGATTCTCTCTAATTCAGAAAGCACTAATAAAATAAGTATATGATTAAATATGAACTTTAGAAATAAAGTATCCAAATTCATGTATACTGATCATTATCTTTTCTGAGGTAACTTAAAGTTTGAGACAAAAATATTTAGACCTTGAATAATATTCAAAGGATACCAACAAAAAACGAACAAATGAACAAACAAAAAATCCAAAAAACCCTGTATAGTAGTAAACATAGATTTTGCTACTCTTCATAGTAATATTGTTTGTAGAAAATAAAAAAAGCAGAAGTAGCTATATGAGTGAATACTATCACATTTTCATCATTATAAATGGTGTAATCAAAGAAAAGTGACACAAATCCAAATATCTACTCGTGGTTACATATATGAAAAACTTGGAAATTAAGTAAGAAAATGGATTAGATAAGACAGAATCACAGAATAGGTAAGGTTGGAAGGGACCATAATGGGGTCATCTGCGCCAACCTCCCTGCTCAAGCAGCATCATCCTAGAGCACACTGCACAGGATTGCATCCAGACAGTTATTGAAAATCTCCAGTGAAGGAGACTTCACACCCTCTCTGGCCAATCTGTTGAGAATTTCTTCCTCATATTCAGATGGAAGTTCCTATGCATCAGTTTCTGCCTCGTCTTATTGCTTAGCACCACTGCGAAGAGACTGGATCTATCCTCTGACACCCTCCCCTCAGATACTTGTGTACATTGACAAGGTCCCCTCTCAGCTGTCTCTTCTCAAGGCTGAACACGCCCAGTTCCCCCAGCCTTTCCTCGTCAGAGAGATGCTCCAGTCCCCTAATCATCATTTTTACTCACCACTGGACCTGTTCTAGGAGTTCCATGTCTCTCTTGGACTGAGAAGCCCAGAACTGGGCACAGTACTCCATGTGGTGCCTTCACCAGGGCTGAGTAGAGGGACAGGATGACATCTCTCAACCTGCTTGAAATGCTTTTTCCTAATGCAGCCCAGGATAACACTGGTCTTCTTAGCCACACTCCTGTGAGCCTATACAAAACATGTAATATAAGCAACTTATCTCCAGAAACCACGCCATGCCAGCAGTGGTGGGTGCAGTCAGTGCACCTGGGTTCAGTGTGGCCAGACAGGCAGCAGACCAAGCTGGGAAGACATGCAAAGATGCAGTAAGGGATCAGCCACCTGTGTCTCTGCTCCCCTGTCCTCTGATAGACCCTAGCTGAAGATCCATCTGTCATTTATGCATCTGCAGTATTCAGCAAAATGTTGTTTTGTTCCTCCATCAATATTCTGGTTTGCTTCTGACAGTAATACGATAACATGCTGTTTAATTTATTTATACCACTGATCCAAAATAGAGATTAAATTCTTTAGCTAGTTCTGTGTCTGATATAAGCATATAAATTTTCCTTTGTTCACCTTTTCTCCAGATCACTTGCAGCATTGTATTTCTGGCTTCACTGACATTTAACTGTTTTATGTCTTTTTTTCACGTGCTATAATATTCTCCTATGTTTCACCATTCTTCTACACAGCATCTACACCTGCTTAATAAGATTGATTAAAAAAAAAACCTGAAAACTATTAAAGAAAAAGTAAAATAAATAAAATACTAAGTAAATCAGTAAACTACTCTTTTCCTCAAAATATTTGATGGGATCTCATTCCTGCATTATGTCAAGAGACTCCAACTTTGGGAGATGGCAACTTTTTGCAACTGCTTTGAGTTCATTGGGATTTTCTGTCAGAAGATAATGGTTAGCAATTTGTTGAATGAAGTCCTTACATTTCCACTTCCTCAAATCTGCTATGGTTCAAGAAAACACTGTTACCAAAGAACTCATTCTAATTCATTCCAGGTGCTTAATCCAATTATCCTCCTGAATAATAAAAATTGGAGAAATTAATAATCTACCCTTGTACATTTCACTACAGAGAAAGGAGGCAAAATA